>BSBK01008797.1:0-222500 GCA_027943335.1 Chamaecyparis obtusa
TAAGTTTTTGGGTAATCAATTAAGTAAAAATTGCCTAAGCAAAGATATAGTTTCTAAAATACAGTGATTCTATTTTGTTAAGCGGGCATGTAATACTTATGTTTATGGTCTGCAAGAATAATGATATGTTCTAAGGGTTTTAATAAATCTTCTTTTATGATCGCTTGATTTTTGGCTTCATCTAGAAACAATTACACACTTCTGAAGTTGTACGAGTACAATATGTAGTGAAAATAGGGCACCTGAGTAGATGCAATGATTGGGATAATAAGATACTTTATTTTTGTGATATGACTAATGATCTATGATAGGTCCTCACCTATCTTAGCATGTGTATGGTTGCATGATATCCTTTCTTTGTGAATGAAATGTAAAGACATATTTTGTGAGGAATTAATGAGTGAAAACGGAAATTAAGTTGATCATATATATATGTGAAGGTTTTGAGTTGCAAAAAAATAAGGATATGAGTAGCGAATTCATGAAGATTGAGTAAGTGGAGATTCTATGATTATTATTCTGATCTTCAACTGGAACTACTTTGGTACAACAAATGTTTTTATAGTTCACTTTTTTTTGGTGTAATATTGTAATTTTTTATTGGACAATGAATCCTTTGTAAGAGTAGTGAGCTCCATTTTGTATCTATCCCTAGATATAGAATCCTAACATGATCTATCCTTTAACAGGGACATATGCTAATGTAATATTCTTCTCCCAATAGGGAAAAGTCTCCTAACAAGGACATTATACTCTGCATAATTTGTGGGTACAATCCCCACCGGGGTTTTCCCTTGGCCAAGGTTTCCTTGAAAATAATTCATGCTATTATGAGTTATCTACGTGATGTAACTTATGTTCTTGTTATTTCAGATATTGCATGGTTAAGTATTAAATGGTTAAAAATTGTTAAAAGTGTTGCAATACTGATTCACCCCCTCTCCCCTCTTAGTATTACTTGATCATAACAATTTGTATTAGAGCTCAAGGCCCTTGAAAAAAAATCATAACATCTTGAGGGAGATCTTGATGGATTCAAGTAGTTTGGAAGAAAATTTTGAGGCAACACTTGAAGACCTAGATAAGGATAATGCTGAAAATTCTTAATTAAAATATAAAATAAAGAAGGTTGAAGACTATATAAAGAGTATCAAATAATATATTTACATTTAAAGGAACAAAAGGAAAGAACTTTTTGAGAAGATGAGGGAGCCTTATAATGATTCATCTGATTTGGTTGAAAAAATTAAACAGGAAAATGATACACTAATGCATGAATGTGAGATCAACTCTTTGAAAATGACTAAAGAAATTCATCAAGAGAAACTAGAAAAGGGAAAACTCAAGAAGAAGCCTTGAAGAGTGAAAATGTACAAATGGGAAGAATGCAACTAGAAATCAGCGATGTCAAAACCAAGTATCAAGAATTAGAGAAATAAAATATCATCATTAAGGGAGAATTTTTTCAAGAAAAGAATCACATTGAGAAATTTCACGTGAGAAGAAACAAGATTAATGAGAAGCTTGAAAAAAAAAATCCAAAAGCTGACAAGACTAGAGTTGGTTTTGATAAATTTGAATGTTCTAAATCTCAAGAAAAATAATCTAAAGGAAGGAAATTTGAGACACCTAATAAAAAAGAAGAACCCAATCAAGATGAGAAACCTAAAGAGAAAATCAAACCTTTAAGAGGAAGATTCTTTGAATGCAACTAATTTGGTCACATGAAGAAGGATTATAGAGCTAATAATGCTTCCAAACCTTTTTCTAGTAATTTCTTTACTTCTTGGGCATATATACATATAATAAATGAATGTATAAAACTAGATGAAAGATGGAAGGGTCAAAAATATGTTAGACAATCTACTGCATCCAATAAGATTATTTGTCACAATTGCAACAATTTTGGGCATATTACAAGGAAATGTAAGTTGTTTTCTAATCAAAATAGGTCCTAGGTTGTGAAACCACATGTTAATTGTTTTAAGTGTAACAATTAGGGACACATAGAAAAGTATTGAAGATATAATGGACCATTCGCTAACACAAGACCACCTATAGAAATAAAACAAAATAGTGGTGACACTCGAGAAAGCTTAGCAGATTGTGTAGATGAGTTTAATCAAATCTTTGAAAAGTAAGGAAGAAAGGAAAATGTTAAAGTATAGAAGGAGAAGAATCAGACTAACTCAAGGATCAGGCTGAAGTAGTAGGTGCTATCAAATCTTCATGTAATACTAATGTTTCTATTTCGGCCAAAATGGCTAGGCATGGCCTTACAAGAAACTTTGGAGGAATTCACCAATTAAATATTTCGCCCTTGAGAAGAAGATTGGGAGTATGCGAGGTTTTTCTGTAGTTGAATGAATGTGTTCCAATATCATATTTATTTTCACAAGGTTTGAAAGCTTACTAAGATTTATCATAGTAGTTTCATGGATGAATGGTCTCGTAACAAATTTTTAGAGTGTATTTAATGTGTTAGAAATGTCTTGAAAACTATATATTCAAGAATACTGGATAATTTTTATTACCATTCAAGCATGGTTGAAGAAGTAGAAAGAGATCTTGGAGTAGCTGGATCAATTTTAGCATTTGCATTATCTGCAACCCTAGTTTTGCATAGAGGGTATTTAGATCTATTTGCAAGCTTGACTTAAGGTTTTAGCAGTTTGAAAACATGGATGTACCTTAGATATTTTATGTAAAGGAGAGGACTAGGTATAAGTTTATGGAACATCTGTTCAAATCTATGGAAGTTAACCCTGAGGGTGCATTTTCACAAACCCCACATAAATTATTACTCATGAACAATATTAGGGCATATATTCACTATAAGTTTCTTTCCATTGAAGACATTGAGATAGAAAATGAGCTATTCTAAATGTGGAATGATGTTGAAACACTAAAAGCCAACTTTGTAAAGATGCAAAAATTAAATATACTACAAATGATAGAGTTTTATGAGTTTGAAGAACCTAAAAGGATTAATATCCTACTGAGCAGAATCTGTGACCAATTCTTTTGGATTGGAGACCAACTAGTGAATATTACCAAGGAACATGATCATTTGGTAACTAGACTTGATAATGTGGGTAAAATACATATTGCAGTGAAGAATAATAAGAAATAAGTTGAAACCCTCACTGGATCCAAGTGGACAAAGTGTGCAATGACCATCACAAATATTAAGCAAAAGGATGTGAGACTTGTTTCCATGATTCTTGGATACAATATGCATTATAGCTGCAAGATTAATTCTGTGTCAGTAGGTATTCTCCATATGGCTTACAAGATGATCACAAAGAATGAGAATTATGATCTATGTTAAGTACTTAGGCTACAATTGCTAGAGAATATGAGGAGAATGAAGCATGAAAAAACAAATGAATTCAGATTTAGGTCCTTGGTATTGCATCTTTTCTTCCGAATTGTGCATTAGTTTCCTCGCATGGATCCTCATGCATGGAAAGAAGATGAACCTACAACTACTCAAATTAGCAGGTACAATAAATGTAGGATAAGAATTATGTTGATGATGAATATTTGGTATGCTCAAATTATTTCAAAGAGAAATGAAGAAAATAGAGAGGACACCCAAGGACATTTTAGAAAAGTACATGGAGACCATCTTCTTCATGGTGGAGATTGATTGTACATGTATTGAGACAATTGAACTAAGAGTGTGATGGTTTCCTCTAATGGGTTATGAGGTGACCTCTCAGATTCTTATTCCTCACATTGAACACATACTTGCATCTGAGAAGATCCCACAAAGGAAAGATGGGGAACATATGAGGAAAAGTTTCTTAAAGTTAGAGAGGAATTTTATAGGGGGGAAAAGGAAGAGGAAAGCAGATAAATTTGTTGAAAATTTTGTAGAAAGAGAAGGGGTACCTAAAGATCTAATGAAAGAACTAAGGAAAAAGGTCACAGAGAATTCCACTGGATAGGAAAGCTTAGATTCTGCACGTGTATAGACTATAGAACATGTAGAAATACTTGATTCACCTCTAGTAGTAGTTGTTGTGCAAGATCAAACTACTACCCCTCATAGGAGAACATCGCTGAGGATTGCAATAGAAAAAACTGAGAACAAGAAAGAAGAAACTCATGTGAGGACAACACAGTCCTCTAGACCTAATATGATGAGCTCCAGACCTAGTTCTAAAAGAAAGACCTTGGTTACTCAACCAAAGGAAGAATATCCTACAAAGAAGAAGAAAGAAGAAAAATAAGAGGAGAAGAAAGAAGAGAAGGGCCAATGAACCTATTAATGTGGAGACACCACAACTGAATCCAATTGAGAGACACTTGTGGAACCCTGATTTGAAAATGCTAGAAAAGAGGTTAGTAGAGAAAGGAAAGTTGAACCAACTACCAAAATATTATGAAATGTATGATGGGAAGGATAAAATTGAAATAAAAGATATTGTGATAAGTTATATGTTAGGTTTTAAGAAGAATTAGATTGAGCTTGAAGGCAAAATTTTAAATAATTTATTTTAATGATTAGAAGTTAGAAAGAAGTGATCCTTAGAAGAAGATAATAAGATCCATGTAAAATTTATAGAAGATAAGGATCCAATTATTTCCCACAAAGAGATTGAAATTTTTTTCAAGAAGGTGAGTCCTTTACTGAGGAAAAAGATAACATTTATCAAGATAATAGAGACAAAATATGAAGAATTATAAGAAGACACACAAAAGGCCATTTATAAGTTTCTACTTGAAGAAGGTCCTAAACAACCCAATCCCTCTAAGGGGACCAAACCCAAAGAAATTATGTTTGGTAAATCATCTATGTTAGTTAGAGTAGATGAACAATCCAAGGACAATGAAAGTACTGATCAATTCTAGAGTACTATACAATAACCTAGATTATTTATGGAAGGTGTAGGCATCACACTTGATGCTAATTTGCAAGAAAAGGATCAATTCTCACATCTTATACCTAAGTTTCAGATTGCAGAAGAAAATATTAGAGATAAAGGTGGAAACAAAAAATAATCAGACAAAGTCACAAAACTAAAGAATGAAACAAAGGTAGAAATTGGAAAGTTGAAAGAGGTTAAGAATGAATCTAACGATACCCTAGTGAGAGATCTAATAAAAATTATTGAACAAACTATAAATACACCTAGCATTCCATTTATTGAAATTAATACAAAGCCTATTCTCACTAATGTCAATGAAATGGACATAGATGAGCTAATGAATCTATCTCTAATGGCCTTTTCTGAAGGCTAAGAAAATATTTGAGTAGAAAACTCAGAAGATGGTTAGGGTATTGAATACATAAGTGAAAAAAAATTATAAAATTTTACCCATACCTCTTACCTTCCAAGGAAATGATGAAAAAAATAAGTTGGTAAAAGCCCTTGATGACCTTCATATGCACTTCACTTCATTGGACAAGGCTGCAATTGTGAAGGTTGGAAAGGAATTCATGGTGGAGAATTTTGAATAGGTATGAAAATAAATAAATTAGGACTTAGGAATATTTGATACCACTATCTCTAGAATTAGGACTTGCATTGTACATGGGAAGAAGATATACAACTATTGCATAAATCCTTCTATGCATGTGAAAAATGTGGTGGACATAATTCATGATAATGAGAAGGCATTGGATAACTTGGAGAATAACTATGGGTCCTCTCATAATTAATTAATGAGATGGGTAAGGAAGTGTCCAACTTATTAGATATAATTAATGTGTTGCAAACTAAGAAGTCAAGAGTGTTGGGAAGATTTACTGAGTTGAGGAGTTTGATTAATCCTAAATTATAAATTTTTGAGCACGTTGAGGACATGGAGACAATGAAGAAATATTTTGATGGATCTATGCCTACAGTACTATAGGATGTTGAGATCTCATACTTTTCTTTTAATGGAATAATTCAGATTGGTCAGACTTTGAAGATGACATGGGAAGCAAATGCAAAGGTCTTGTAAACCTCCTTCAAATACATACTTTGCATGGTGTAAGTTTTGATGTGAATTCCTAAGTTTTTGCCTTGTATATAGATACATTTTTGTTTATACATTCCATTGATGTTAAAGGGGGAGAATTAGTTATGAAAAATGTATAAGGTGTATAGATAGTACTTTGGCATTATGCACTTAGTCATTTTTCACTAAGTGCTTCCATGAATTCCAAAGAGGGAGGTTGTACATAAATGAGTAGTTTATGAAGGTGTATATGTTTTCATTTATAGAAACACATACCTGTGTTATGGTAACATGGAGTGGAAATACATTTTTTCACAATTGGTTAAGTGAAAAATGCCTATGTACAGACACGGTTTTAAGAATATAGTGGTAGTATTTTGGTCAGCAAGCATGTGATACTGTTAGGAATAGTCCCAAGAGATAATTGAGAGGGGCGGGGGGGTGAATCAGTTATCTACAAGTTTCAATTCTTTATCCAAGTAAGTATACTTAAATATAAGGAATAAACAAAATGAAAGAACACATGAACACAACACCAATATTTTGGTTATGAGGAAACCCAAATATGTAAAAACCCCGATGGGACTTGATACCCACTAATATTTTGTACTGGTGTATAATGATCCTTGTTAGAAGATCCTTAACCCTATTAGGAGTTGCTTTACAATATATTAAGTATAGTAGACCTGGTCAAGGGTCAGACCCTGTTAGGAGTCTTTTACAATTGTCCCTATTAGGGGAGAGGATGCATTGTCCAAGAGCTCAATTCTCAAAGGGGTGAAGGCTACAACCTTCTGAATAACAGATACATACTATATCTGAATCTTGATGAACTATGTTTTGACCTGCTATCTAGATTAGTTTGAATGTATAGCACAAGTACTTTACTTGGTCACATAGACCTTCCTCTAATGGTTCAACACTTCGCACACTTTTCTCTGCTCTGTTTAATCAACCATGAACCACACGCCAACAATCACAAATGACTGCCTATAAATATCTTTCCTCTAAATGATGTAATCAATTTAGTCTATTAGAACCACCTTGAAATCATATTAGAGAAACCAATATAAACTTATATAAACATTCTATTGGCTCTACTATGCATGCAATAGATTTTGGGACCTATCCAAATAAGACAATTGTAGATGTACGCAACACACTGTTGGCTCTACCAAAACAACTGGATCTTTATTCTGAAGCTGAATTAGTTTATGCGCTCTTAACCGAACATCAATAACTCTCCTCTAAATTAAATCCAAGGGCACATACCCTAAAGATAGGCGCAACTCAAGAACAAATAAAATCTATGTTAGCTCTTTTGAATAAACATAAGATGTTGCTAGCGAATAGCGACTACATAACTTTACTTCTACTCAATATCAGACTATGCATCCATGATTGAAACATCACTAACATGTCTTCAAAATATATCCAAGTGCACAAGGCTCCATGATAACTATACTAACAACCATACACAGAACACTGCCTATTACTTTGTCAGGAACACTGCTGACACTAGCTGCTATATAACTATCTGTACTAACAGTTAACCTCTGCACCCATGATATCATGCTAATATCATGTCCATACTACATATACTAAAATATTACTATGTAAGACTTCCACGCATGCTACTTTCCATATGTTGTCATCAATGACAAACATATAGTCAGTACTGGCCTGGTGGCAAATCTCCAACAATCTCCCCCTTTGGCATTGATGGAAACATGTGGAATGAAAAACCACCATCAACCCAAATGAACATTTCTTTTAGTAACATTCTCCATTTCCTCATAAAAAATCCCCAAAGATGAATCCTCCAGCTGCTGCAATATTTTCTAATATTCTCCATTTCCTCAATTGTACTGTTGTCATAACTAAATATTGCTTCCACTTAGTATATTACTCTTCCTTTTGCTTTTTTTTTTCATGACTCTATATATTACTCCACCTTTGACATCATTGGAAAAGGGTTCCATTCATTTTAAGCATCAGTACTACTCCTGAGGTAGAGTAGTCAACCTTCTATCAGTCCTTGAGGACTGATGCCTTTCCTTCTTTCTTCTAAGTAGAATTGGAGAAGGGAATTACTCCCAACTTCTCCTTGAGATACTCAAAAGTATCCTTAGGAAAGGGCTTTGTGAATATATCTACCAACTAATATTTAGTACTCACATAGTCCAACTTGACTTCTTTCTCTGCCACTTTCTCTCTTAGGAAGTGATAGTTGATCTCAATGTGCTTTGTCTTTGGATACATCACAGGGTTCTTTGACATATTGATAGTGCTAGTGTTATCATAGTGAATAACAATAGGATAATCAATTTGAATTCCAAAATCCTTTATCATCTACTTGATCCAAACAATTGTAGAACAATTCAAGCCTACTGCAACATACTCCACTTCTACTATTGACTGAGAAATACAATTTTGTTTCTTACTTGTCCAAGTGACAATTCTATCACCAAGAAACACTGCTCCACCTGATGTACTTTTTCTGTAATCAACACATCCTTCCCAATCTACATCAGTGTACACATGAAGCTCCACATTTTCTGAATTAGGATACCATAGACTATAATCTATAGTGCCCTGCAAGTATCTGAATATTCTCTTTACTGCCATGAGATGACTTTGTTTAGGTTCTGCTGTAAATCTTCCAACTATGCCAACTGCATTGGAAATATTAGGTCTAGTCTGAGTAAGATATATGATTTTACCAATCATAGACTTATACAATGTTATATCTACTACTGGTGAGTCATCTTCTTTTGTAAGCTTGCATCTAGTGATTATAGGGGTTCCTACTGGCTTGCAATCATCCATCTTGAATTTCTTTAGTGTCTCTTTCACATATTTTGACTGATTAATAAAAATTCCTTTTTCTATCTACTACACATTTAGTCCCAAAAAGTATTTGATAGGACCAATCATACTCATCTCAAACTCATTCTGCATTTCTTTGGCAAATTCAACACTGAGTTTTTCATTACCTCCAAAGATAATGTCATCAACAAATATAGCTACAAGTTGTAATCCTTTAGATGTCTCTCTAATGAATAGATTACAATCTGCTACTCTTTTCTTGAATTTAATCTTTGTTAGATATCCATCTAGTCTCTCATACCATGCTCTAGAGGCTTGCTTAAGTCCATAGAGGGCCTTCTTCAATCTTCATACCATATTAGGTCTGTCTGATAAGGTGAATCCTTCCAGCTACTCAATGTATACTTCTTCTTTCAAATCTCCATTTAGGAATGTTGACTTGACATCCATCTGATAAACTTTGATGTCTTTTACTGTAGCATAAGCTAGAAATAACTTAATAGCTTCTAATTTTCTCATAGGTGCAAATGTGTCTGAATAATCAATGTCTTCTCTTTGTGCATACCCTTTACATACTAACCTTGCTTTGTTTCTTACTACTGTACCATCTTCATTCATCTTGTTTCTGAATATCCACTTTGTTCCAATCACATTCTTATCACTAGGTCTTGGGACCAGTTCCCAAGTGTCATTCTTAACAATCTAATCAAGTTCTTCTTTCATAACATCATGCCAATCTGAATCATTGCATGCATCTTCAACACTTAAAAGTTCAATCTGAGATAGTAAACATACCACTTCACTACTAGCTGAGTTCTTTTCTTGTGATATTGTCAAGACTTTGCCACTCTGATCTCCAATGATGTCTGTCTTGGAATGATTTCTAGATGTAAACTTTGGAACTTTAGGTGATGCTGACTTATTAGCCTTAGGAGTTTCTTCTTCACTTGTCTTGGGGTCATTGAATAACACGTCAATACTGTCAAGAATTTCTTCAATAATTGTCTCACTAGTGGAAGGTCTAGGTTATTCTCCAATCATGGGTGAGTAATCATGATATCTTTCTTGAACCATAAAATTTTCATCAATCTTAACATGAGCACTTTCTATGATCTTTTTCAATCTTAAATTGAAACATCCATAAGCTTTACTTTTAGTAGAGTAACCAAGAAAAATACCTTCATCACTTCTTGCATCAAACTTGTCTATTGCTTCATCCCTCTTGATGTAGCACTTTCTTCCAAAGATTCTAAAGTATTTTATTGTGGGAACATTACCAAACCATAGCTCATACGGTGTTTTATCAGCACCTGGCCTCAATTGAATTTTATTGATGGTATAGACTACTATATTGGCTGCAACTCTCCAATAGGTGTGTGCAACTTTTCCTTCAATCATAATGGTGCACACTATATCAAGAATGATCCTATTCCTTCTCTCTGCAATTCCATTCTACTGAGGGGTTCTAGGTGCACTTAACTATCTCTTTATGCCATGTTCTTTGCAGTACTCATAGAATCTATCAGAGGTGAATTCTCCTCCTTTATCTGATCTCAAACATTTTATCTTTAGTCAAGATTCATTCTCAACCTTAGCTTTGAATATTTTGAATTTCTCAAATGCTTCTGACTTATCTTTCAAGAATGCAACCCACATCATCCTATTATAATCATCAACAAACAAAATGAAATATCTTTCACCATAGTATGATATTATTTGAGTTGGACCACATAGGTCTATATGAATTAGATCCAACTTGTTCTCTACTGAATTGTGCTTTCTCCTAAATGAATTCCTCACATGATTTCCCATCACACATTCCCTGCATATAGTATCAATTGGCTTTTCTATGCTAGGTAGTGTATCATCTTAAAATGGAAGCACTTCCATGATAAGAGCATTTAGCCCTCCGAGTAGGTGGTTTGGGATCATGTAAATCACCTTGATCAAGTCTTTGCATGTATTTGGCTTTTCTCCCCGCTTTCCACTTCTTCCTTGGACTTGATTTCTTCATTCTAGGTGAAATTAGGGTTAGGATCTTAAGGATTCTCCTGAATTTCTCTCTTCAATGGCTCTATTTTCTAGGTAGGATTTAGAAATGGGTCCTCTTGGACTTCATCTCAATAATCATAGGATTTTATGTCTATTCCTAAAAAATTTTCCTCTTCCGGCATTAGTTTTTAGGTTTCTAGACATCCTTAGGACCTCTTGACTTGATTCTGAGTCAACTTAGGATCAGGGTCAATGGCTTAGGTCAACCCTGACTAGGTCAAGGTCTTAGGTCAACCCTGACTAGGTCAAGGTCTTAGGTCAACCCTGACTAGGTCAGGGTCAACCTTGACATTGACCCCTTTCTCCAAATTTTCAAGATCTTTAATTTTTGGGCTTCGGGCTTTCGGGAAATTTATTTTCCCACCTCCAGGTTGGCCATTTTTGGTTTTGGGATGGTAAATCATTTAATTACATTTAATCTAGGTATATTTTCTAAAGGTGAGGACCTAATTGGGATTTAATTCTCCAAGGTGGCCCATCTAGAGGAGTGTGCCCTAGATCACTATAAAGGAGGCCTTCCTCTCTCATTTTTGCATCACATCTCATCTAAGCAAGCTATCATCAAGTTTTGCAATAAATCTCTCAAGTACAAGCAAGTGAATTCAAATCTTCAAGCATTCAAGTGTTCAAGCATTCATTCATCAAGGAGATCCATTGTTAGCTATTGAAGGATTCAATCTCTTTGGAGCTCCCTTTGATGATCCATCCTTCTCCATTCATTCAAGCCTTCTCATATGAAAAGATCAATTCAAGATTGGTGTTGAAGATCAAATACCATTGATTGGAGACATCCTACATCCTACATTCATTCTTTCTTGTGGATTTGAGGATTCGAATCCTCTACAAGGACTTCAACATAAGCGAGGTGATTTGTTTCAATTACTTTGTTTATGCACAATAAATTTCAATTCAATTTCAAAGTTAATTCCTAAACTGGGGTTTAACCAAGGCAAACCCCCCCATGCAACAAAAACCCCCCATTTCCTTGTAGGTATAGGTGCAAAATTTTGGATCTGAGAGTGAATTTGGATACTCTTTTTGGAAAATTTCTAGGATCTGCAAACAGAATTCAAATCGGACTTCAAATAAAGAATGTGGTATTTGACCTTTTATGAGGGTCAAACCGGAGCTGAGCCATCTTGAGGAAAGATTTCTAGGTTTTCTCTATCTCAGCATTTCCAGTCCAGGAAAGGTTTTAGATTTTCCTGAAAGTGCACACAGACATTAGAATTCAACATTTTCCAGATCTGTCCTAATTTGAGGTTAGTACTTGTATTTCAATTATTCTATATTCTAAACACAATCTTCCACATTAGGGAAATATTGGATTTACTCTCTCTCTTCCTCCTCTTTTCCATAAAATTGATTCGATTGTGCATTAACATTTTGGTTGATCAAATCAGATCTCTTCTTTGGGGAATTTGGGTTTTGAGAATAGATCTCATATTTCCCCCTTTACATTTGAATAGAGGTGAATCCATTTTACATCTATTCATTTGGTGAACCCGACTAGCTTACTCTCTTTCTTTTTTGTGTTAGATTTCCCTTTGTCTTATTGTGTGTGTTCACCTTCTATAATGCCCAAAATAATTGGACAAAAACACAACTAATTTTTTTTTAATTTTAAAAACAAACTATAACATACATCTAGGTCAACAAGGTTGCACAAAAGCCCTACGATGCCAAGCTTTGGAAACATGAGCTCGCTTGGGCGGGTCACCCAATGACACTTAAGGGGACATGAGGCAAGCACTGGCGTGCCTCCATCCCCTACACAACGGAAGTCAGTAGGCGACGAGGAAGAATAAAGAAGTTTAATTGAACTAACATATTTTAATGGTTTCGTGACGTATTGGGATAACACGTCTATCCCTAAGAAGTCTCAAGGGTAAATTAATTCGCTAAAGAATAAATTCATTCAGAAATAACTATTTCAATAATCAACCTAGCTTATACTCAATTAACCTAAGTTTGCTTCTCCTAACTAATAACCCTTAAGGTTAACTATTCCATTAACTAAATTTAATTATAAAATTGGAATAACTTTCCTAAAATTTATATGTATAAATTTGGGTAGATAATGAGATTAATATTTTTATGAATATAAAATTAAATAGAAATAATAAGACAATTAAAGAATGATTGTAAACTTTATCTACTTACCATTTCATTGAATTAAAAATTTACTAAGAATTATTCCATAACTTAATTTAATTATCAATAACAAAATAAACATAACGATAAAACATAATGAAGGAATGATAACCATTTTATTAAATTCAATTTACCACCAACATAATAAGCTTTTCCATATACTAAAATAATCCTTTCATAAATAAATCACTATCTAAATGAAAATATATTAACCTTTCAACCAATCCAATTTTTACTAACAAAAATGAAAATAATATGACATTTCAACAAATTCGATTTTCTCCAACGTAATGAAAATATAATAACATTTCTACTAATTCAATTTTCACTAACAAAATGAAAATATAATAACATTTCGATAATTCCAATTTTCCGCTAACAAAATGAAATTACGGACATAACTTATTCAATAAATAAATAAACTCATAAGAGGATCATAACAATTTAAAAACAAATAATATAATAATGAAAGGGCCCTCCAAACCCTAATTCAAAATTAGGGTTTGGGGCCCAATAAAACTTCCTCTAACCCTAAAATCACTCATAATGTTTTCTTTTGCCTTGTGTGTGCAGGTTGAAGAAATTTGCAGAGGATAAACTCATCTAGTTTTCTCTACAGAGTGAGAGGGTGTTCTATGGCAAGAGATCACTTCCTCTATAAGGGAGTCTCCCATATTCACACCAGATAATTCCCATTTCAATGAAGAAGAAGTGGGTATATTAGTTTTAGAAATAGGCATCTATGACTATTGCATATGTTTTCAAATCTGTTCACAGATCACATGTCTTGTCTCTATAAAAATTTTGCCGAAATTTTACACAATAATTTGTTATTAATTTCAATTGTTAATGTAGCTGAATATACATACCATAAAATGGCAATGAGCCATTTATGCAATACTGTGCATTTTCAAATGATGGATCTGGTATATAGATCTTCTATAATGAAAGGGTTTACAAACATTCTTATATATAAGATCTTCCTATATCATTTTAGAAAGGCGCTTAAATTCCAATGTGCTACCATGTTTAATCTGGCATATTTATCATTTATTTTTTTTATAACATTAGTTGCCGTATTTTTTTCTTTACATTATAATATATATGTTGAGGCATTTTGATGGGTTTTAAACTGTGATGCATTTTTTTTGCTAAAGTTTGTTGTGAGAAAAAGAGAATGGGTTACAAACCCTATCGCACCTTGGATAGCCATAGCCACTGCCATGGCTAGCCATGATAGTGACTGTGGTCACTGCCTGTGACCTAGGTCGCGGCAGTGACACAGTCACTGCCGTGACTGGTCACAGCAGCGCTGCTGCCCAAAGCGCGCAGAGAAAATGATAAGGGCTTCGACCCTTCAAAGAAAATGCTAACCCTTCCATTTATTTGTTCAGTTTTTCTTTTTTATATAAATAAATTCAAAGATTGCAAGAAGCGATAATATTGCAGCATATAATACTATGTATTATGTGCTATACGATATTTATCGTATAGTATATAATATGTAGTATTATATGTTATATACATTATTATATGAGATTTGTTTATTATTATTATTATTATTATTATTATTATTATTATTATTATATATATATATATATATATATATATATATATATATATATATATATATATATATATATATATATATATATATATATATATATATATATATATATATATATATATATATATATATATATATATATAGTATTCATTAACTTGGTTAGAATATAATTTATATATTATTATTATTTTATAAATTTTATTTTACAGGCATAAAATAGAGTTACAAAGTTATTAAATTAAGTCCTTTCTATGTATAATATATTTTTATATATATTATATTATTCAAACCTGTATGTATTATATATATATATATATATATATATATATATATATATATATATAAGATATATTTACTTATCAATGGTTTAATTTACAGATTTGAAACATAAGTGAAAAATAGATTTCTAAAATAAAGTAAGAACAAATTAACAAGCTAAAGTATTTGAATATATATATATATATATATACATATATATATATATATATATATACATATATATACATATATATATATATATATATATATAGCATAACACTATATATATATATATATATATATGTATATATATATATATATGTGTGTGTATATATATATGTATATATATATCTGTATATGTATATGTATATATGTATATATATATCTATATATGTATATATATATACATATATATATATGTATGTATATATATATATATATATATATATATATATGTGTATATATGTATATATGTATATGTATATATATATATGTATATGTATATATATATATATGTATATGTGTATATATATATGTATATGTGTGTGTGTATATATATATATATAATTCAGTAACTACCATCATTCCAACATGTATTCCAACTCAAAGGACAAGAAGTAAAATAATATTATCTGTGCAAGTACAGAATTTACTGATACAATAATAGTACTAACAACAGTAATTCCTTTAACTTAATTAGAATATTTTTTCCTGAATGTACAAGTATTCTTTATCTTTGAAAAACTTAGACTAATCCATTTTCTACTCATAGCCAAATTTCCTTCTATAGATTTAATGAAAGACTGATTTAGTAATAAAATTTTACTGCTACAGGAACTAACATTTTCAACAATTTCTGGACAAATAAATAAATTAACTTTCCAGATTCAAATCCAGTCCACTTAATCAATATAACAGAGAATTGAATTTAGAATGAAATAAATAGTCGCAGAGACTAGAAAATTACTGATTAAGACAATTACATTTACTATGGCTAAAATAGAGAACTAGAATAACCAATCCAATTTCCAGCTTACAAATTTAACAATTTATTTGTCCATGAAGAACAAATGAATAGAGAAAACTCTCTCAACCAATTACAACCTATAAATAGTCTTTAGGAGTTTCAATTTTTGAACTTAATTCTTTAATGTTGACTGCTTCTTTAAGCCAAAAACCAAACCTGCAAATACAAGACCTTCTTCACATGGCCATGGAGGCTTGACTCCTAGCCTAGGCCATTACATGGCCACCCCCGAGCTTGGGGAAACAAGAATAGGATAGGATACACTCAAGAAACACAAAACATAAACATTTATCATAAATTAGGAACACAGATTTTCACAATAAACTCCCTTCCCAAGCTTGCACAAAGGATTCTTACATAGAATCCATACAATGGGTAAAGGTGGAATCTTCCTCATGGAGTCACCTATCTTATAAAAGACAACATATGCAGCAAGTATCACTAGCCTTCACAAGGCCCTTCCAACCCCAATAGCTCAAATCCATGAGCAACAACAACATCCCTTATGGCCCCCAAACATCCTTATGAACCCCAAATAGCATAAGAAGGTTCTCATGGTTGCCCATACAATGATGCACTCATACAAAAAGGAAATCCAAACTTAGGTCCTTCACCCCAAGTTCTCCTCTAATCCTCCCAAGGATGAGGAGTGAACTTGCACACCCATAACATGAATAATTTCAATAAAACAACAAGATTGAAATAAAAGCTCAAAAATGAAAACAACATTAAAAATATTTACACATAGTAAAACATATTACAATTTTTTTTTTCACATAACACATTCCTTTCAAGCATGATCAAATAAACAACAAGATTTTGAAAACCACTAACCTCATTCAAAGACAAGGCTGAATTGAGAGTTGAAGATGAGCTTCCCTTGGCACCAAGATTGCTATCCACAAATCTACTAGGCAAAGACTCTCAAGAACTCCTCTAACTTCCTCTCCCAACTAGCATCCACTAGAATGAACTAGTGTATGCTTTCTAAGTCTTTCTCCATTAAGTCTTTCCCCAAAAACATTCTTCTCTCCACACCCTTCCCAAAACTATTAGGTTTCTAGAACTAAGAGAAAATGACACTTGCCCCTCTCTAAGGTTTTGGGATGAATTTCCACATATGAAAATAAGAGATAACTTAGGGAACATTTCCATTTTCGTGCATATCAAAAATGGCATAATTGGAGTGACATATAAATGGCCTAGGAAGATAAAAATAGAATAATTGAGCCCACCAACCCAAGTACTAACCTTGGGGCACTAAAATTGAACCTAAACCTCATCCTAGGACTCTACAAAACCTCTCAAAATATCCAATTAATCATGCATCCGAAAATGGAGTTTTTGGTTTCAACAATTCTTGATCCTTTAAACCACCTAGCTAGCTTGGGAATGCTCAAGGCTAACTAAGGAGAAGGTGGGGTCCAAAATCCGCTCAACATGCCACTTCATCACTAAAGTTTCAAGTGACACATCACAATAATACACATCGCAACACATGTGGCATGCCTTGTGTGCAAAAACATTTAAAAATTTACACAAAGATAAAAATTTACTTACAAACATATATATCAAACATTGTCAACCATATACACACAGTCATCACATTTACGAAAGAAATCATGATATGAAGAGGTCATACTCTTCTAGAGTCGACCTTGGCTTTCAACTGATTGCACTTTGTTCCCATCTTGTTTCCCTGACTTACAACCATGGCCATGTCCCTACATGCTCAAACTCGATGTCAGTACATTATAAAATCTTGCATCAATAATCAATTCAAACATAAAGTAATAACATCTAAACTAGACAAATACATATATATCTGCATCATAAAACATTACATTTTTCCACATAAGCATGTAATCCTAAACTTATCATAGAACCATGATTCCATCAATGATCAAAATACTGAAAGATAACATAACAAATGCAGAATTCATGTATCATACATAATCATGGAATCAAAATGAGAATATATAAAGAGTACGACTAACATGATCATCATAAAAATCTATAACAAACAACTCATAAAGTCCAAATGATAGCATATATAAACCATAATAGATCAAATGTCTATACTCAAGGTATCATCTTGATGAATCAAATGTCAAAATGAAAGTCAAACTAGGATGGGTCGAGACAGGACCTCACACCTTCACTATTCATTTTGGTGAACTCGACATACTTACTCTCTTTTCTTTTGTGAAATTGGATGCTTTATTGTGCTTTCCTTTTATCTTGTTAGTATTATATTTGTCCTTTGTGATTGATCTTGCATACTAATTAGATTTCATATTTAGGCTTTATGTGTTCTTAGTTTAGTTCATTTGCATTACCTTAGTCTATGAGATTTACTACCACAAGTCCTACTTATAACATTTTGGTTCGAAGAAGTCATAGACTCGTAGGTGCCTTTAATGCTGAATATTCTTCTCCTTTCCTTAGGATCCTCGATGATAACTTGATTCTTCATGATTCCAATCCTACTATGGAGCAAAACTCTTCTCACTCATCTCATGATGATGATGACACTTTAAGAGTTCCTCCTGAACAAGTCCAAAAACTTTCCACTAAAATTGATAAAATGGATAATTGGCTTCTTCAAGAAAACCATAATCAAGATTCCATTCAAGCTATAGAGGCTCTTAAGAAAGTTCTCCATGATAGTGATCAAGGTATTAACCTCTTGTGTGGTATTACTCATCTTGTGCATTCCAATGTTAAACCTTTAGCTCAAGAAGCTCAAGATTTAGGGTTAACTCCTCGTATCACTAGTGTTGAACCTCCTTCTAATCCTTTACCTAGTATTCCTATCTATACTCCTTTGGTGTCTATGACAGTTCCCTCTATTCCTATGAGTGTTCCTCCAGTGTCCCTTCCTGTATCACAACCTTCATATCATAATGTTCCTTTTACTTATTCCAATCTACTTCCAACTGTAGTTCCTAGTGTTCCTCCAGTTGTGTCCTCTATTCCTGTAGCTTCTTACACTTTACCAAGTCTGTCTAATGTTGCTACTCCCCCTATTTCCTCTAATGATTCAACCATCATTAGTTTGGCTCAGACTGTGTCATCCTTGCAACAACAATTTGCTTCCTTAACTCAAAACAAGTTTAGTATTCCTACATGTGACATGGGAAGTCCCTTGTCCTAGGATATTATTTGTACTCCTGTTCCTCAGCAAGGTGAGATGCCTCATCTTGAGAATTATAATGGCAAATGAGATCTTGTTCATCATATTAAAACATTTGAAATCCTTTGTAGTGATTATGCTCATGACCATTGGATTTTAGCCAAACTATTTGCTAGAACCTTTCGTGACAAGGCCTTACAATGGTATTGTTCCTTGCCTCCCTATTCAATTGATTCCTTCCCACAACTTGCTAATTCCTTTATTCAAAAATTTCAAAATAATATTGGCCCACAAGTGTCAATGACTGATTTAATGCATTGTAAACAAAGTGCTAAAGAAAAATTAACTGAATTTATTGGTAGATTTAAGCATTTGCATGCTCAGATTTCCTATCATGTTCCTGATATTGATATTCAACATATGTTTATTTCAAATTTGCAAACGGATATTAGAGATAAGATTTTGCTTACTGAATTTACCTCTTTTCAACAACTTTGTGCAGTGCTTCATCATTATCAATTACAAGTGAGTCAATTTGAGAGCACCACTCCAATGGCTCCTGTTCCAGTTGACAAGAGTGATGTTGCTCCTAATCGAAACAAGTGTCAAAAATTCAATAATTATGTCAAGATAAAAAAACAAGCGAATGCAGTTGCTGATCAGGTTGTTATTGCATCTCATAATGCCACTTCTACATCCACTTCTTTTCAATTAAATTGTACATTTACTCCTCTTTTTGAAACTTTACATGCTATTATGAATAGGTTGTTAGCTGCTAATATGATTACTTTACCTCCTATTCGACCTCTTTTACCTACTAAGATTGCATCTAAATATTTTGATCAAAATGATTTTTGTCAATATCATCATCAGAATAGTCATGATACAGAGAGATGTTATTCTTTAAAACATAAGGTTCAAGATCTAATCGATTCTAGGGTTTTATCTGTTGATAATCTGGATAGTAGTGGGAATCAATCTGTCTCTCCTCCTAATCAGAACCTTCAAATCTATACAAACCCTTTACCTACACATGATACTAATACTATTGCTCAACCATCTGCTATGGAAATTGTGTATGATTCAAAGATGGATGATCTCAATCATGTTGTTAATCAAGTGGAGCTTATTGATAAGTCTATATCTCCACCTCACCCTCAACCTCAAATTCAAACTCTGATTCAACCTCAAGTTCAATCTCAACATCGACTAAAACCTAAACCAAAAGTGAAACCTCAACCTAAACCTTGACAAAAATTCAAGAATAAAAAACCTCAGGAACTTTTGATTACCTTTGATGACTCTGAGACTATTAAAGCTCTTGATGGTCCCCTTTACATTGCTGCTAGGATTGCTAAGATACCTACTCATGGTTGTCTTGTTGATCCTACCTCATTAGTCAATGTTATCACTGAAGAAAATATTTTTATGAAAATTTTACAATGTGACTTCTATGATACATCAGATGTGTGGATTCAAACTTGCAATGGTTTTCTTTATCCATCATTTGGTTCTATTACCTTGCCGGTTGAACTTTTTGGAAAAATTGTGAACACTACCTTCATTGTGGTTCCTACTTCTGATCAATTTCAAGTTAAGCTAGGTTTACCTTGGTTGACTGCTATACATGTTGTTTCTTCCCCTATCCATAAGTGTCTTAAGTTCATTCATGATGGTGAAGTGAAGATGATCAATCATAGTCTATATCAACCTTCTAGGCCTAGATATTGTGCTACCCTAGATTTCTTTTGGCCTTCCTTACCTAATTCATGTCCTCCTAGACCTGATAATCTTTTTTGATCATATCAAGCTTATAAACATCATAAAATCCTTGAATTAATTTCACCTCCTATGGATCTTAATCATGGTCTTTTACCTACACCTTCAATACCTCCTTTAACTATGGCTTCTAGTTCTGTTAATCAAGTTCCTTCTACCAAATCTATCAAAGATCTTGTGATTGTTTCTCCTATGGATAATAATCCTATTAATCTTCCTACATAACCTATATAGGATCTTATGATTGTTCCTCCTAGTTCTCAACCTATTTCAAATAAATCAAAACGTAACCAATCTACTAATGAACGTCGTAAAAAGTGTCGTGCCCATGCTAAAGCTAAAAGATCTCTATCTTCTTTGGATAAACCTATGCATAATGTGTTAGAAGATGTTGTTACTAATAATGATATTCACATGCATGATTATGATGATTCTATTTGTATCTTAGATCCTATTTTGATTAATTTGGATGAAGAAGATACTCTTGAAGATACTAATGATGTTAATGATGAATATGAGACTATTGACATTGACATTGATTTACCTGATATGCTTTCATCACAATTAACTCTTACACCTAGTGTCAAACATAGTGATTCTCAAGAGGATCCTTGTTTGGAAATGGCTATCATTCCTACTATGTTTGATATAGTCCCTCTTGCGAGTTACCCACCTTCCCTAAATTATATACAATGAGATGGGGGAAGTAGGTGGCATGCTTGATCGACTTGTCCTTCATGGTATCTTTTTTGTGTGTTTGCCTGCTATACTGTGCTTCTCCCGTAATGTGTTTTCTAAATGTTGTTAGATTATTTTACATGATCCTTGTCACTTAGTAGGTGCAAGGTGATGAAGGAATCAAAACTGTTGTTCAAATGCTTCTATATGTATCTCTATTCTTCTATGCATTGTTCAATGTTATGTCATAATTGTGCTATTGTTAGTAAATGTTTCCTTATGTAATCTACTTGGATTCAAGATATGGTAGCACTAATTCTTTTTGGTCTCCATGTCATGGTTCGAAAAGATTCTCCTTCGTATATCTTATGTGATCTTTCCTCCTTTGTGATTGTAGTTCTACTTTCTTTGGGGAATGATGTCAATTCATTTGCAATAATATCATATATATATTATCTTATGATCATACTGACCCCACAATAGGTAGATCCCTTTCATGTTCTCTGTATGTTTATGTGATATTTCCCTTGATTTGTCTTTGTCTGGGGGCATCTTGACATGGAAACGTAATTAGTGGAGTTGTTTATGTTTTTGTTAAAGCCATTGCTCCTATTAAAGTGTTAGGAATGACTTTAACGTGGGGGTATACGCTCTGCTCACCTATTGCACACATGCACTTTTCAATATGCACATATTTTTCAAGATACTTATTTTCCCTTTTTGGATTAGTAACTAATCCTTAAAGCACAGATTTATATTTTAGGATCTCTTGATCCCTCCAATTTCAAATACACATATATTGTGATCCCTTAAGGTTGAAAGTGTCCTTAAGATTGGATCTCTTTTGTTTATATTTTTGGTTTTATTCTTATGGAATAGAATATTCCTAAGGATAAATCCTTGATGGGTTGACTACTGAGTAGCCACATTCACTAGGTGGTTCAATTCCATCTTTCCAGTTGCACCATTTTCCTATGTGGTTCACAATGGGACATAAGTTCTCATTGGGTGAGGTAATCACACCTTCTTTCTCTCTCTAGAGATGTCTCTCTTATTGTGATCTAGGAGTTGATGAAGACTTGAGTCCCTGGGGGCTTAAAGTTTCACTTTGTCCTTTGGATTACGATAAGATTATCTTTTTATTTTGATCTCCTTTACCAAGAGTTTGCATCGAGTCCATACTCTTGCTAAAGTGGGGGCTTAATGTATCATCTTAAATTGGAAGAACTTCAATGATAAGAGCATTTAGCCCTCCGAGTAGGTGGTTTGGGGTCATGTTAAGTGCCTTGATCAGGTCTTTGCATGTATTTGGCTTTTCTCCCCACTTTCCACTTCTTCCCCACACTTGATTTCTTCATTCTAGGTGAAATTAGGGTTAGGATCTTAAGGATTCTCTTGAATTTCTCTCTTCCATGGCTCTATTTTCTAGGTAGGATTTAGAAATAGATCCTCCTAGACTTCATCTCAGTAATCATAGGATTTTATGTCTATTCCTAAAATTTTGTCTTGTTCTGGCATCAGTTTTAAGGTTTCTGGACATCCTTGGGACCTCTTGACTTGATTTTGAGTCAACTTAGGATCAGGGTCAATGTCTTAGGTCGACCTTGACTAGGTCAAGGTCTTAGGTTGACCCTGACTAGGTCAAGGTCTTAGGTTGACCCTGACTAGATCAGGGTCAACCTTAACATTGACCCCTTTCTCCAAATTTTCAAGATCTTTAATTTTTGGGCTTCGGGCTTTCGAGAAATTTATTTTCCCACCTCCAGGTCGGCCATTTCAGGTTTCAAGATGGTAAATCCTTTTGTTGCATCTAATCTAGGTATATTTTCTAAAGGTGAGGACCTAATTGGGATTTAATTCTCCAAGGTGGCCCATCTAGAGGAGTGTGCCCTAGATCACTATAAAAGGAGGCCTTCCTCTCTCATTTTCACATCACATCTCATCTAAGAAAGTTATCATCAAGTTTTGCAATAAATCTCTCAAGTGCAAGCAAGTGAATTCAAATCTTCAAGTATTCAAGTGTTCAAGCATTCATTCATCAAGGAGATCCATTGTTAGCTATTGAAGGATTCAATCTCTTTGGAGCTCCCTTTGATGATCCATCCTTCTCCATTCATTCAAGCCTTCTCATATGCAAAGATCAATTCAAGATTGGTGTTGAAGATCAAATACCATTGATTGGAGACATCCTACATCCTACATTCATTCCTACTTGTGGATTTGGGGATCCGAATCCTCTACAAGGACTTCAACATAAGCGAGGTGATTTGTTTCAATTACTTTGTTTATGCACAATGAATTTCATTTCAATTTCAAGGTTAATTCCTAAACTGGGGTTTGACCAAGGCAAACCCCCCCATACAAAAAAAACCCCCATTTTCTTGCAGGTATAGGTGTGGAATTTTAGATCTGAGAGCAAATTTGGATACTCGTTTTGAAAAAATTTTGGGATCTACAAACAGAATTCAAATCGGACTTCAAATAAAGAATGTGGTATTTGACCTTTTATGAGGGTCAAACCTGAGCTGAGCCATCTTGAGGAAAGATTTCTGGGTTTTCTCTATCTTAGCATTTCCAGTCTAGGAAAGGTTTTAGATTTTCTCGAAAGTGCACATAGGCATTAGAATTCAACATTTTCTAGATCTACCCTAATTTGAGGTTAGTACTTGTATTTCAATTATTCTATATTCTAAACACAATCCTCCACATTAGGTAAATATTGGATTTACTCTCTCTCTTCCTACTATTTTCCATAAAATTGATTCGATTGTGCATTAACCTTTTGGTTGATCAAATCGGATCTCTTCTTTAGGGAATTTGGGTTTTGAGAATAGATCTCATATTTCCCCCTTTACATTTGAATAGAGGTGAATCTATTTTACATCTATTCAAGTAGATTTCTTACTGCCTTTGCATTGCTTATCTTTACTCTGTTATCAAAATTGATATGACATAGTCTTTTATGCCACAACCAACTATCATCAACTTTAGCAACAAAACAACTTGCTTCTAAATTGAGTTGGAAAACATTACCTCTAGTCTTTGAGCTTGATGAAATCATAACACTGTCCTTGTTGTTAATGATGCATTTTTCATCTTTGAACTCCAACTGATAGCCTTTTCCAAGTAACTGTCCAACACTGAGAAGGTTATGTTTCAAACCATCAACATAGAGAACATCATCAGTACTGTTCTTTCCATCCAAAGTGATGGCTCCTCTACCAACTATTGGTTTAGGAGTGTTGTCTCCAAATTTGACCATACCTCCATTGTATTTGTCCAAATAAACAAACCTACCTTTATCACCTATCATGTGAAGTGAACAAGCATTGTCTATAATCCAGTTTGTCCTTATGTTAGCTTGTGAAATCAATGCTAGCTCTTGATTCTCTTTCTTATCTTCATGAACTGTCTTGTTATTCATTTTGTCTATAATAGCAATGAATCCAATTTTTTCTTCACTAGATTTTTCATCTAAAACTCCATCTCCAACATAGTAGCATTTCTTAGAGTACTTAGGCTTGTAATCCTTTTTGAACTTTCTAGCTCTAGTAGGACACTTAGATGCAAAGTGACTGATCTTATTACATGAAAAGCACTTAAATGAAAATTGACCTTCATATTTTCCTTTTTCTTTATTTTCTCTTTTAGCAATCATAGCAATAAAATCATCTAAATTTTTCTCTTCATCATCATCATCATCAAAATTACTCTAAGTGTTTGAAGATTTCTTACCATGAACTTTTGCTTTGAAGGTTGTCTCACTTTTAGGTTCTGTCTTCAATCTTGAAATCTCAAAAGCTGAGATTTTTCTGATCAAGGTCTCTCTCTTGAAATTATATGTAAGTTGCATGGTCTCATCAAGGATGTTGATCTTTCTTTCATATTCTAGAGTAAGAGTTGTCATCAACTTGTCCATAATATCTTCCTTTGAGATCTCTCCACCATTGTTCCTGATTCCAGCAACTGCTTCATTGATTCTTTGATTCTAAACTCTGATGTTTTCTTTAGGAAACATCTCTAATGCATTGTATCTTTTCTTCCATGTCTTTCTACCCACATCCTTTTCTTATTTGTCTCCTTCAAATATGTCTTCTAGGTGCTTCCATATTTTGTGGAATGTATCGATCTTTTTTATTTCTAAAAACTCATCATCAGATAGGGCACTGATAAGGGCTTCTTTAGCAATAGCATTCTAATGAAACAATTCCTTTTGCCTATTAGTAGCACCATCCTATGCAAGGTCTTCTAGGGTATGCATCTTGGCTTCTTTGATAGTTACATCAAAAACATCAAAAGAAATGCACTATAAATGGGTCACCATCTTATTCTTACAATCAAGATAATTCTCTCTATCAAACTTAGGACTTTCTTTCCTAAAGTACACCATCTAATCAACCTCAAGCTATTAAAATTTCTCTTCAAGCCACTTGGCTCTAATATCAATTTTTAGGAATAGTCCCAAGAGATAACTGAGAGGGGGGCTGAATCAATTATCTACAAGTTTCAATTATTTATCCAATTAAGTATACTTAAATATAAAGCATAAACACAATGAAAGAACACATGAACACAACACCAATATTTTGGTTACGGGGAAACCCAAATAGGTAAAAACCCCGATGGGACCTGATACCCACTAATATTCTATACTAGTGTATAATGATCCTTGTTAGAAGATCCTTAACCCCGTTAGGAGTCTTTTACAATTGTCCCTGTTAGGGGAGAGGACACACTATCTGAGATCTCACTGCTCAAAGGGGTGAAGGCTACAACCTTCTGAATAAGAGATACACACTATATCTAGATCTTGGTGAACTGCATTTTGACCTACTGTCTGGATCAGTTCCAATGTATAGCACAAGTATTTTAATTGTTCACATAGACCTTCCTCTGATGGCTCAACACTTAGCACACTTTTCTCTGCTCTATGTAATCAACCATGAATCATACTCCAGCAATCACAAATGATTGCCTATAAATATCTTTCTTCTAAATGATGTAATCAAGTTGGCCTATTAGAACCACCTTGAAATCATATTAGAGAAACCATAACAAACTTATATAAACATTCAGTCAGCTCTACTATGCACGCAACAGATTCTGGGACCTGGCCAAATAAGATAATTGTAGATGCACGCAACACACTTTTGGCTCTACCAAAACAACTAGATGTTTCTTCTCAAGATGAATTACTTCATGCACTCTTAACTAAACATCAATAACTCTCCTCTAAGCTTAAATATAAGGGCACATGCCCTAAATATAGGCCCAAATCAAGAACCAATAAAATCTCTTTTGGATCTTCCGAATAAACATAAGAAACTACTACTGGCGAATAATGACTACATAACTTTACTTATACTCAATATCAGACTATGCATCCATGACTGAAACATCACTAACATGTCTTCAACATATATCCAAGTGTGCAAGGCTCTATGATAACTGAATGGGCAACCATACATAGAAAATTACATATTACTCTGTCAGGAACACTGCTAACACTAGCTGCTATATAACTGTCTATACTAATAGTTAACCTCTGCGCCCATGATATCATGCTGATATCATGTCCATGCTACATATACTAAAATCTTACTACATAAGACTTCCATGCATGCTACTTTCCATATGTTTTCATCAATGACAAACATATAGTTAGTACTGGCCTATTGGCAAATCTCCAAAATATACTTTTTATTATAGTCTATGAGCATAAATATATGTTCTATGGGATATAATAAATATTTTTTGTGATGTCTTGAGTTTTGGCTTTTTCTGGATATAGTTACATGCTTTTGAAGTTGTGCGAGCAGAGTATGCAGTGAAAATAGGGCACTTGAGTGGATACAATGATTGGGATGATAAAATAAGTTATTTTTGTGATGTGACTTATGATTTATGATAGTTACTAACCTATCTTAGTGTGTTTATGGTAACATTATATAGTTTTATATGGATTAAATGTAAATTAATTTTATCAGGTATATATATGTGAAGGTTCTGAGTTGCGAACAAAATAAGGAGATGAATAGTGAATTCATGATGACTAAGTAACTAGAGATTTTTTGATTATTTTTGTGAGCTTAAACTTGAACTAATTTGGCATATAAGATGTTATTATAGTTCACCTTTTTTTTTTTAAAATCATTTTTTAATGTAACTAGATAGTGAGTCCTTTGTAGGCATAGTGAGTTCTATTTTGTATCCACCACTAAGAGGATTATAGAATCCAAATAGGCTTTTTCCTCTAAGAAGGGCATGTATTAATGTAATATTCTTCTCCTGAGAGGGCTAGGTCTCTTAATAGGGACATACTCTTAGTGCATAATTTGTGGGTACCATCCCCACTGGGATTTTCCCTTGGCTAGGGTTTCCCTAAAAATAAATCATAGTGTTATGAGTTATCCACTTTATGTGTATGTCATTTTTATTACATCTATCACATGGTTAAGTATTAAATGGTTAATATTTTTAAAAAGTGTTGCAATAGTGATTCACCCCCTCTCTTAGTATTTCTTCATCCTAACTATACATCTTTGTAACTGTTTCAAATTGACTCTTCCCTATACTCATACTCATTTAATTATTATATGAGAACTCTTCATGTGCTAAGAAAAAGTACCAATTATCAAGCTTATCTCAAACAAAACACCTTAATAAGTTCCCTAAATTGACGTTCACTACCTATGGTTTTCCATTTATGTATGGATGAAATGTAGAACTAAAATTCAAAATAGTTTTCACCCTTCTCTAAAGTTTCCTTCAAAAATAATGAATAAAATTAGTATCTCTATCTGAAACTATACTATTAGGTATCTCATACAATCTCACAACTTCTCTAAAAAATAAGTCATCTACATGTATTGAGTTTGTAGTCTTCTTACAAGGTATGAAATGTGACATCTTGGAAAATGTATCCACTACCACAAATATAGAATCAATATGTATTTGTGTCTTAGGTAACCCAGGTATGAAATTGATGCTAATGTCCTCCCATGGTTTAGTTGACACTTCCAAAGGTGTATACAATCCAACATTGTAACCCAAGTATGAAATTGATGCTAATTTCCTCCCATGGTTTAGTTGGCACTTCCAAAGGTGTATACAATCCAACATTCTAACTACTTCCCTTATCAACTGGAAAAAATCTGCAAAGTTCTAAATAAATATCCTAACATCCTTATGAATTTGAGGCCAAAAACAATTATCACTTATGAAACTCATTGTCTTGTCAATACAAAAGTTCCCAACTAATCCTTCACAATGGTTTTCCTTAATCATATTATTCCTCATTGAAATCCTTGATATACATAGAAGAATTCCTCTAAATAAAATACCATCTTAGATGAAGTAATTTAACCTTTTTCTTTGGTCTAGTGCAATAGGTTCTTTGTAAGCTTTCTAAGGCTCTATAAAATCAATATCTTCCTCATACAATGTCTTCAACTCATCAAATCCCAATACTTCAAGTTTCATCTCAGTGTACAAGCTCCTCCTCCTACTAAAAGAATTAGAAACATTATTTGACTTACCACTCCTATGATTTAATCCAAAGGGTTAGCTTTGCAAGAACTCAACCTATCTCATGTGTCACTAATTTAACTTACCTTGACTATTCAAACATTGCAATGCTTGATGATCACTGTGGAACATAAAATCCTTGGGTAATAATTAATGCCTTCAATTCTTCAAGGTTTGAACTATATCATAGAATTCCTTGTTATAAATTAAATGCCTTCTCTTCACATCATTCAACTTCTTACTTAAATAAGAAACAAGTCTAACTTCTTTAGTCAACACTTCTTGTATTGGATCCCAACCTTATTCACAGTCCACTCAAAAGACCTTACTAAATTTAGGTAAAGAAAAAATAGGTTATTTAGTCACCTTTTTCTTCTACAATTTAAAACTACATTTTTCTTCATTAGTCTATTTTAACAAACTATCTCAATTATTTTTTGAAAATGGCCCAAGCTCTGCAACTTCCCACCCAAGCTCCATTTTCAAACTGCAGGCTTCCATGCCTGTATCCACTGAGGGAGAATCTTCTCCCCTAGAAGGCCCCCCTGCTAGTCCCAATGGACCCCATGCTGGTCCTATGAATACCTCTGTCACGCACCCAATGAAAGAGTCAACGATGGGTATCCAAAAGGCATCCCCTTCTACTGATGCCCCTTTATCCCCCCCAAAATCTAGCAGGAAAGGGGCCCTTGTTGATGAAGCCCAACATTACTTGGAGGCTATCCTAGTGCACTTCATTCAGACCAAGGAAGGCGTTGAACTTTCGCTCCTGAATTCTGTGGTGAATAGAATGATGGCCAGTTTCTAGTTGGCTCTGGTAGGTTGATTCTTTAACTTTTGATCTACAATTGAAATGGTTAAAAAATAAGTGTTTACCCAGTGGAAGATTAAAGGATCTATCCTTATTACTGCTATGCTAAGTGGGCTTTTCTTGTTCAAGTTCACCACTCTGGAGGACCTGGCTTTTGTACTATCAGGCTCATGGGTCTATGAGAAGCACTTCTTGGCCCTAGCTAAATGGAAAATTGAGTTCAACCCAGTGACGGAACTGACTAGAATGGCCCCGATTTGGGTTCAGATCCCTAGTCTCCCATTAGAATAATGGGATGAACAAGTGTTTCGATGGATAGGTGACTCCTTCGACACATTTATCACTATAGACTAGGTAATCCACTCGAAATCCAAGCTAGTGTTTGCTAGGTTATGTGTGAATGTCACCCTAAACAAAACCCTACCCAACTTTATCATTTTGAAAGTGAAACTGGGTAGATGGATCCAAGCGTTGGTGTATGAAAATGCCACTCTCTTCTACCTTAAATGTGATACCAGAGGTCATTCTAGTGATACTTGAAAGGCTTTCCTGTAGGGAACCAAAAAATGGAATAAGGATAAAGGAACCATTGAGGTTCCACCCTTGACAAAAGGAGAGGAAAAGGAGAAGACCTGCTCACCCCTGGTGGCTAATGTGATGGAAAACCTAGAGCAGGAAAACTGGGTGTTAGAAGAAGGTGAGATATTTTTGCCTCTAGAGAATGAAGTCATGCACCGTGAACTTGGTTCTTTGAAAACTATACCAACAAAGGATCCAAAACCTCTGCCAGTGCAGCCATTGGAGAACCCCCCGGTACCCTCCTTGAAGATGAGTGAGATTATCCATACTGTGTTGGAACAGCCTGCCATTATGGTTTCTCTTGAGCTAAAATCCCCCAAAATTGATTCAAAACCTCCCCCACAGCTAGAGAAAAAGAGCTACCCTTCCTCTTCCAACTCTCTGGATGTAGACTACTGCATAGAGGAAGATGACGAGGAATGGAAAATGCAAAGAAAGAAAACAAAGCCCAAGAAGGCTGATGTGGGGATGTAGACACCCAGAGGAAGGCCATTAGATCATGCCAAGAGATCAAGAGGGACTACAAGGGATGTTGCAATAGGTAGGCAACAAACACTAGAAACAAGCTTTAAAAGTAAGAAATGATTTGTCTTTCTTGGAATGTTAGGGCTTTAAATAGCTCCCTTAAGCTAAGTGTTGTTAAACATTACATTTTTTATCATAAGTTGGATATTCTTCTAATCCAAGAAGTTAAGATTTCTACCAGTAATTTTGTCTCCCTCGATTCCAATCTCTAGCTGGGAGCAATGTTTCTTTACTCTAAATCTTCTGGGGCTTCTAGGGGAATTGCTACACTCTGGAACCCCAATACTATCACTGGCCATCAGCTCGACTCCTCTCCAAATTTCCTTTCTATTACTTTCAGGAAGAAAGGGCTCAAGTGGCTCCTATTCAATATTTATGAATGAAATACTCAGTCTAGCAGGGCTTCCCTTTGGACTGACCTATCTTTTTGGATAGACAAGGACACTTTTGCTAATTACTTATTGGCTGGTGACTTCAACACCCCTCTTTACTCCTTGGAAAAATGTGGTGGATTAATGGACTACTCTGATAGTATGGGGGACCTGGTGGATTTTATCTCCTTCATTGGCCTTCTAGACATTTCTCTTAAAGGGAACCCCTTCACTTGGACCAACAATAGGAAAGGATCCCATCTCATCTAGGTGCAACTTAACCATTTCCTTTCCACCTCTTTGTGGGACCTTTGCTTGACCTCCACTTTGTCCTCCCTCCCAAAAAATACTTCAGATCATAACCCCCTCCTTCTCTATTGGTGTGACTCCCCTAGCTTTGGCCTAGCCCCTTTCAAATTCAAAATTATGTGGTGCTCTCACCCCTCCTTTAGAGATCAAGTGAAATTATGGTGGGCCACTAACATCAAAGGCACCGCCATGTTCAAGATTGCCTAGAAACTGGAAATTGTCAGAAGATAAGTCAAGGGCTAGAGTAAACATAACTTTGGTGATTTCCATAAAGAGATAAGGGAGCTTAATGAAACCTTAGAGTCCCTCCAAGCCCAGTTGGCTACTGGAAGCCCCCCACTCCAAATATAGTGGAAGAGGAATCGGCTCGACACAAATGGTAGGAAACTATGGAAAAAGAGGAAGTCTACTGGAAGAAACAATCCAAAATATAGTGGCTTGCTGAAGGGGATAGAAACATGACCTTCTTCCATAGGACTACCAACAATCACAAAAGAAGAAACATGATTAATGGTATTAGGGATGAGGGAGGGAATGAAGTTATAGAGAAGGAAAAAATTAATTAGGTTGCGGCAAACTATTTTAAGGGATTGTATTCGAATGAGGGAAAAATGTACCTAGTTAACACCCAAAATCAACTCCAGGACCACATCCAAAGCACTATAACTCATAGTGATAATGACCAGGTCATGAAACATTTGTCTAATGAGGAGGTCAAGACTGGAGTTTTCTCTATGAGAGCCTACAAAGCTCTGGGACCTGATGGATTCCCCCAATCTTCTTTCAGGAATACTAGGATATTGTGGGACTTGATGTTGCCCATCCTGCAAGAGATTTCTTCAGAATAGGGTGACTCCTAAGACAACATAATAAAACCTATAATGTGCTAGTCCCTAAGCATGAAAACCCCACCTCTATGCTAGATTTTAGGCCTATCAACCTTTGCAATACATTCTACAAGATTCTCACTAAGATCTTGGTCAATAGAATGAAGCCCCTACTAGATAAAATTATCAACACTACTCAGAAAGGTTTTGTGCTGGGAAGGCAGATCCTTGATGTAGCCATATCCACTCATGAAATCATCCACTCTATGGACATGATAAATGTATAGGTATGGCCTTCAAACTTGATATCTCTAAAGCCTACGATAAAGTTAATTGGTCATTCTTGCTAAAACTTCTTTCTAGGATGGGATTTAATGAGAGGGTTATCCACATTATCCAAGAATGTACTCAAACTATCATCTTTTCTGTCTTAGTAAATGGAACCCCTGGTAGTTTCTTTAAACTTGAAAAAGGGCTCACGCAAGGAGATCCTCACTCCCCCTACCTATTTATTATGGTGGCTGATGTCCTCAACTTGAATCTGACTATGCTATCCTCCACAGGGAGAATAAAAGGTGTCAAACCTGCTTCCACTCTACATTAGGTTGTGTTGGAGAAATTTGTGGATGATACCTTCCTCTTCAGGTGCTCTTCAGTGATTGAGGCCTGATAGTGGAAAAAACTTCTACAAAATTATACCTGGGCTTCTGGATAGTGTATTAACTATAAGAAAAGATGAATGTTCTTCTTCAATACACCCATGGAGATACTAAACAGAGTGCTTAAAATTCTAGGTTGTCAATTATCTTCTCTCCCTTCTACCTACCTTGGCCTCCCCCTCACTGTTAAAGAGGTTTCCCAGGAATTCTAGAACTCCATCTTGGAAAGAACCTAGAGGAAACTTACTGGATGGAAAGGGAAGATTCTAAGAAATGCTGGTAAACTTCAATTGGTGGCTTGCACTCTCCAGAAGATCCCAATCTACTTCCTATCTCTCTTCAAGATCAAAAGCAACATGGCAGACATATTAGAAAAAATTTAGAGAACTTTCTTATGGGCTAGCTCTGAAGAAAAAAAGAGGATGTCCCTGGTCAATTGGGATACTGTCTGTCTCCCAAAATGTTTGGGTGGCTTGGGCTTGAGGAGAATTGACTTGATGAATAGAGTCCTTACCATGAAAGTGGCCTAGAAACTCATAGAAAGGAAAGAGGATTGGTGCAAGATAATGGAAGCTAACTACCTTCAAGGACATCCCTATGGGATAATGTATTAGGATAATGACCTCCCCAATGGATCCAAACTTTGGGTGAAAATCTGCAAATACAAAACCTTGCTATCTAAAGGTGCTTTCTGGCAGCTTGGAAATGGGAGTTACATTAGATTCTGGAATGAATATTGGATTCTAAATTGCCCCAGCCTTGGTCATAGATTCAGCCCCCTCATGGACTACCTTAGGCCTGCCCTTGGCAACAAAACTTCCAACTATATTGTTGGAGAGAATTGGAGGGATATATCTAGTCTTATCAGAGACAGACTGGATCTTCAATACTTGGCTAATGAGCTCATGGAAATCTTGAGGAATATCAGAATCCTAGGTCTTGGTGGCCAAGATTCCATCATTTGGGCCCCTACCCAAGCTGGTACCCTCTCGGTCAAAACTTCTTACAACCTGCTTCTAAAGAAAGAGAATAATCTAGGGGACTAGATGAAGGTGTGGATCCCTCATCTCATGTCAAAAATCAATTTCTTTTGGTCAACCCTTATGCATGGTAAAGTATTAACTTAGGAAAACCTTATAAAAAGGGGCTTTTCCATGGCAAGCAATTGCATCCTATGCAAAAAGGAGGAGGAAACGGTGAACCACCTATTCATACACTTTGATTACACTGCTAACATTTGGCAGGAAGTCAATGGAAAGTTAGAAATCTCATGGGCTTTGGGTAATGATATCCACCAGTTCACCAACTAGAGATTCCCCTCCAATCATCCCCTCCTCCAACTCCTTTGGTGAATTTTGCCTCCTCACATCTATAGGACTATTTGGAAGAAAAGGAACAACATGATTTTTAGGGAGTCTAGTAACCTACCTGAGACTTGCCTCTATCTTGGGACCAAGATCCTTTGCGAGAATAGCAGCATAGAAAAGTGGAAACTCCCCTCAGTAGCCCCCTCTACCTAGGAAATAAAAATGGCTGATAATTGGAAATTGCTGACTGGCTTCTCCAAGTTTGATGACTCCAAGATGATGGCTAGAAAAGCTACCAGATGGGTTTCCCTACTCAAAGGCTGGACCAAATTAAACTTTGACGGGGCAGCTAATAATCTCACCTAGGGTGGGGGAGGTGTGCTAAGAGACCATAATGGTACTTGCCTCTTGGCTTATGCGGGGCCTCTCAATAATTACACTGTCAATCAAGCTGAGGGCATGGCTCCTCTATGGGGGATTAAATTTTCCATCAAAATGAACATCAGACTACTAGAAATTGAGGGGGATTCCAAAGTGGCAGTGGAGGCTATCAAAAGTGGAGCTAGTGTGGGGTGGCATGTTAACTCCATTATTTTGGAAATCTGGGAGCTCCTCAACAATCTCCAATGCAAGACTATATCCCACACATATAGAGAGGGAAATGTGGTGGTGGACTCAATGGCTACTATTGGTCTCAAGAAAACCAAACTAAGTAATTGGAAGGTGGTGAGAAAACTACCTAAGGTGACTTAGCAACTGATTGGAGGGGAAAAAATGATACCACTAATATTTAAAATGAGCCAGGCTATCACCCATGCTAAAGGCCCTACCTTGATTACATTTTGGCGTAAGTTAATGATTTTTTTGATTATGAATAAGAATGCCCCAAACCCCATAAAGGATCATAATTTCCTTCTATGCGAATACGTGTGGAAAGAAAGCTATCCACATCAGCAGGTTTTCTTGGCTAACAAGCAGACTAAGTGCAGCCTTGACATAACTACTAATTATGGCACCTCAAGATCTAAGAGATATCACCGTACGGAGCCCAGATCCTAAAAAACCACCCGAGGCCAGCCTTTTGAGTATAATTTTCCCTCAAAAAGGATAATTCAAAACAACTAGTTTTATGCTATTTTTCAAGAAGCTCAACCCTTTGATTCTCAAGAAATTTTGGTGTAGGATAAGGAGATTATTGACATGGGAGGCAATACTTTATGCATTGAACCAGATAATATTGATGAGGCATTCACCTCTAACCCTCTGGTGACCCACTACTATAAAGAGAGTGGTATCTAGGGTTTCATGGAGTGCATGAAGGGAGGAGATGATGATCAAATATCCAAGCAGTTCGTCTCATCCTGGAAGAATAGGAAAGTTTCTGTTGGGGGCATCCACTTCCAAATTAATGAGGAGGTTATTGCTAAGGTGATGTGGCTATCTTTGGAAGGAAGAAAGTATAAAAAAACTAGTAGGATGTCGGACCCTACCAGCCTCAGCTAATTCTTCAGAGTGGAGGAGAAACCTATGAAGAAGTGTGGGGGTTTCAACCGTGAGGATTTTTTAGAATTTTGGCCCAAGTTGTGCCTCATTGTGATGAATTATTTCACCCTGGAAGATAAATTTATGGTGTTCTACTATTACCATTTACCTTTTCTCAATAACATCAGAAATAGGGACCTCATATCGATTCCCTTTTACCTCCTTCATTCCATTGAAAGCAATATCTTGGATATTAGGGAAAACCCTAAAAAATTGACCCATATTCTCCATCAGGGTCTCCTCCTCTATCTCTATCACTTCCATAAGGCTATCTTCCCTCCACCCCAACCTCCCCTAGTTATCCAAGAGGTCACCCAGGAGGATTCCCCTTCAAAAACTAACAATCCCACTCATTCCACCTCCCTCTCTATCCGTGAAATCTAGGAAACAGATCTTGTCCCTAAAGATGATAAAAGCTACAAAAGATGTGTGAAAAACCCTTTCAAAAGGGGGGAAGAGCTTGAGGAATCACATGTCTCTGAATCCTTAGATACTAAAAATTTGAAGGAGTCTGATAGTACCCTTGAGTCTTATTTTATCTTTAGTCTAGATTCATTCTCAACCTTAGCTTTGAATATCTTGAATTTTTCAAATTCTTCAGACTTATCTTTCAAGAAAGCCACCCACATAATTATAGTATAATCATCAACAAAAAAATGAAATACCTTTCACCATAGTATGATCTTGTTTGAGTAGGACCACATAGGTCTATATGAATCAGATCCAACTTCTCTGCTAAATTGTGCTTGCTCTTGAATGAGTTTCTCACATGATTTCCCATCACACATTCCCTGCATATGGTATCAACTAGTTTTTCTATGCTAAGTACTCTTTCTGCCTTTACATACCTTATCTTTACTATGTTATCAAAATTTATATGACATAGTCTTTTATGCCACAACCAACTGTCATCAACTTTAGCAACAAAACAACTTGCTTTGAATTGAGTTGGAAAACATTACCTTTATTCTTTGACCCTAATGCAATAATAACACCATCCTTGTTGTTAATGATGGATTTTTCATCTTTGAAGTCCAACTAATAACCTTTTCCAAGCAACTGCCCAACACAAAGAAGGTTATGTTTAAAACCATCTACATAGAGAACATCATCAGTAGTATTATTTACATCCAAGGTGATGGCTCCTCTACCAACGATGGGTTTCAGAGTGTTATCTCCAAATCTAACCATGCAACCATTGTATTTTTCCAAATGAACAAATTTTTCTTTATCACCTATCATGCGATGTGAACAAAAAATATCTATAATCCAGTCTGTCCTTATATCAACTTGTGAAATTAATGCTAGTTCTTATTCCTCTTTCTCATCTTCATGATCTATCTTGTTACTCATTTTCTCGATAATAGAAATGAATCCAATTTCTTATTCAGTTGATTCATCATCTAAAACTCCTTCTCCAACATAGTAACATTCCTTAGAGTACTTAGGCTTGTAGTCATTTTTGAATTTTCTAGCTCTTGTAGGACACTTAGATGCAAAGTGACCAATCTTATAACATGAAAAGAAATTAAATGACAATTGACCTTCATATTTTCCTTTTCCTTTCTTTTCTCTTATAGAAATCATAGCAATGAAATCATCTAGTGTTTTCTCTTCATCATCATCAAAATTACCATAAGTGTTTGAAGATTTGTTACCATGGACTGTTGCTTTGAAGGCTATCTCACTTTTAGGTTTTGTCTTCAATCTTGAAATCTCAAAAGCTAAGATTTTGTTGATCAAGGTCTCTCTCTTGAAATTTGATGTAAGCTACATGGTCTCATAAAGGATGTTGATCTTGTTTTCATATTTTGGAGTGAGAGTAGTCATCAATTTGTCCATAATATCTTCCTCTGAGATCTCTCCAAAATTGTTCTTGATTCTAGCAACTGCTTCATTGATCATTTGATTGTAAGCTCTAATGTTTTCTTCAGGTAGCATCTCTAATGCATTATATCTTTTCTTCCATGTTTTTATGTGCACATCCTTTTCTTTCTTGTCTCCTTCAAATATGTCTTCTATGTACTTACATATTTTGTGGGTTTTATCTACCTTCTTTATTTCTGAAAACTCACTATTAGAAAGGGCACTGATAAGGGATTCTTTGGCTATTGCATTCTAATGAAATAATTCCTTTTTCTTTTTAGTAGCATCATCCTTAGCAAGGTCTTCCAAGGTAGGGAACTTGACTATGTTGATAGTTACATCAAAAACTTTAAAAGCAATGCATTGCAAATGAGTCATCATCTTATTCTTCCAATCAAGATAATTCTCTCCATCAAACTTAGGACTTTCTTTTCTGAAGTATGCCATTTGATCAACCTCAAGCTATTAAAATTTGTCTCTGAGGCACTTGGATCTGATACCAATTGTTAGGAATAGTCCCAAGAGATAACTGACAAGGAGGGGGTGAATCAATTATCTACAAGTTTCAATTCTTTATCCAATTAAATATACTTAAACATAAAGCATAAACATAATGAAGGAACACTTAAATACAACACCAATATTTTGGTTATGGGGAAACCCAAATTGGTAAAAACCTCGGTGGGAATTAACACCCACTAATATTCTATACTAGTGTATTATGATCCAAATGTGCAAGGCTCCATGATAACTGTATGGAAAACCATACATAGAACATTGCATGTTACTTTGTCAGGAACACTGCTGACATAAGTTGTTGTATAACTGTCTGTACTAACAATTAACCATTATGTCCATGATATCATGCTAATAACATGTCCATGCTACATATACTTGAAGCTTACTAAATATTTCATCCACACATGCTACTTACCATATGTTATCATCAATGACAAACATACAGTCAATACTGGCCTACTGGAAAATCTCCAACAAGTATATTAATATGAAAGCTTGGACTCAACACTAACAAATGTACATGAAAACCTCCATGATTGTATTTTTGGAATCCACCTTGAAGGGATAATGAATATATATTGAAGATGAACAAAGGATCTTGAAGGAAGATCACACCACCATGATGGATAGATCTATGGTTTGAATGATGAATCTTGAATGCCTGAACCAAATCCCTCCAAAGGCTTGAATGATTGAATCCTTGATCTTCAATAGAGAAATTGAATGCTTGAATGTAGATGATGGCTTGAATACTTGAAAATTCTTTCTTGATGATGGAATACTTGATTTCACTTGAGAGATGATAAATAAGATAGCCAAATATGCTTGATCATGGATGTGAAAAGATGTGTGAAATGAGAGAGGAAGGCTTCCTTTTATACTAGTCTAGGGCACAAACTTATAGAGAGACTGACATAGGAGAATTAAATTCCCATTTAAACCTTAACCCCTAGAAATAAACCTAGATTAAATATAATTTAAGAGTTTATTGGTTTGAATTCTGAAACAGCTGACCCGGAAGTGGGAAAATAAACTTTTTGAAGCCCAACATCTAGAAACTTTCAGAATCTAAAATCTGGACCCAAGGTCAAGGTCAAGGTCAACTCTGACCTAGGTCAAGGTCAAAGTTGACCTTGACCTAGGTCAAGGTTGAGGTCAACCTTGACCCTAAGGTCAAGAATCTCAGGGTTTCAGGTCAGGTGCTAGAAACAGGCTAGAAAGAGGTGGTGAAAACTGCATAACAGGGGGACAACCATGATCCAAGCCAAAAATCCCATGAAGGCATCTACCATTACCCAAAACCACCTACTCAGAGGGCTAAACCAATCCTAAATGGAAGTGCTTCCATTTTCTAATGATACATTTATCCCCTACTTTAGTAAGAGTATGGATTCAATACAAACTCTTGGTAAAGGAGAAGAAAGATCCAAGTGGATTCACAACAAGATAGAATATCACTCAGTTAAGGACATGAGCCCACAAGCTAAGAATGCTAACTCAACATACACGCATGAGGGTGCGAAAACAAAGAGAAACTAGAAGACACAAAAAGAGGGGTTAGTACAAAAACAAACCCAAATCAACTAGAAAAGGAAACCTTGATAAGAAATGCTTGCTATACTAATATCATATTTGCAAAGCATTCATAAAAGCATAAATGATTACATAAGAAAGTGAAGAGAAATACTATAAATAACATAGATTCATGATCTAATCCTACTAGCATGAAAGAAAAAAGAAAGAAAAGGAAGAGTGATTACCTCGCCCAATAAGATGTCCACCTTACTGTGAATCACCAAGGAGGGAGAGCCCAAGAGGGAGCAAAACCTGATATTTCACCCAAAATTTGTGCTTTGTGTAATACCCCAAAATTGGCATCTTGATATCCTAACCAATTTTGTTGCATTTAGTCTCATCCTATCAATTTCTGAATCATCAAAGTCCTATTGTACTAGGAAATTTTGTCTTCTGATTGACTTTACTTGACTTAGTGTCAAATGTAGAAAACCTTAAATCTGCATCAATCACATGACATATTTAATTCCTACATATCAAATATAAATTAGCTAAATAAACCCTATGATCAATTGATTTAATTATAAAGCCGTAGCACTTTAATTGAATTAAATCCACCCTCTTTAGCTAAAATACATGAAAAAGGAATTAAATAAATATTTGGTTTTAAATAAATATCCTCATCTTAAAAATTGAATTTAATTATTTAAATAATTTAGAAAATCTATTTATGAGGTAATATTCAATTTATTAAATCAAATATTCTCCACCAAATCTTCTCTTCAGTTCAGAAAAGGAAACTTTGATTTAATTGAAAATCAAAGAGAGGAATAAAATAGTTAACAACTTTAAAATAGACAAAAATAGGCAGTTGATTACCTCTTTGTTGGAAACTTTCTATTCTTAACCGAACTCTCATTCAATCCCTACCATTCATCTAATTCAATCTCAACCGTCAATTGAACCTGGGATTCTATAAAAGAACCCTCAATTATCATTCAAAGGATCCACAATTCTTGAACAACGAAGTGTTTTCACATTGTCTCCAGAACTCATTGCATTCAAGCTTTCATTTCTTAACATAATCTTCATTTCTAGATTAATATATTATGTTTAACTTAATGATGCTCTTCATTTTCTTAATCTAGTTTTCTTTCATTGTTCTTAGATTAATTTCATCATTTATAGATTAATAGCATACTCATTTAGATTAATCTTGCATATTCATTTCTAGATTAAAACTGCATTTTCTTTCAATCAAATCCTTCATTCTAGTAGTAGTCTATGGTTGAAGGACTCTCATTTCTAAGAGAAAATTTCAAACCCTACCTAGATAGAACGCAATAGGTTGAATCATCGAAATAGGTGAGATGAATAATCTGATATTCATTCTTGCCTACAGCTTGTGAACGATGACTATGTTAAAGTGTGGAGCTAAATCAAAAGCCCATATTTAGCTCATACATTTCTGGTGCCCATCATGGGGCTGAAAATCAATTTTGGTCTCATCATATTTTATCGTATATTACATTTTTGATAAAATTTTGTATTTTGTTTGTACTGTCTGTACATCCCTGTACGAAATCTCATGCAAAGATTCTCACTATATCACATGAATTTTTTCTGGTTCTGGCATTTCCTCACATGAAAAAGGTGTTTTCTCGCACGGGACTGCATACTTGCTCGTGGTAGATTTTGCATCGAGAGACCTAAAATTGTAGATTTGTACTTCTAGTTTGTTATTTCTTGACATTTGTTGTTTGATGTGGTTTTTCTTGATTCTTCCTTTCTAGAGACAATGTAATACTGGATTGCAGAGCTTTGGACCTAAGGTGAGTTGCTACAATCTCTATAACATTTTGATTTTGGACATTAAAATGAATCTCTCATGTGTTTGGCTTGAGTGTTTCTTGCTTTGATAAATGACACTTTGATTTTGGGCTTTAAAAAGAATCTAGATTCACTTTCTGCATATCTATTTCACATAGTAAATAGGCCCTATGAACACTATTTGTGGTGTTCTTGAGAGAGTGGGCTTCATTCACTTGTTTTGCATGCAAAGCTCTTCTTGATGATAGAACCCCTTGTAGGTAGGGAAGGAGTTGATATTACGTCACAGTCTTACTTGGTTTTTCTCTTCAGCCTTTGGTGGTATGTTCTCTATTGGTCCCACTTAGAGAGATCGGTAGCCATTGTTATTGACATACAAACCCTGGTGAGGTGGTTTAAATTTAGTGTATCAATGAATCTATTTGCTATGTCTGGGTGAGGTGAAGAGGCTAGAGGATTATGTTATGTTTCCTTTTGGGTGCATCAAAAACTCTGATACTTGAATCTGAGCTAAGTCCCCATGTGTTCCTTTTTGCGAGTCTCCTTATTAGAGAGGGTTAACCATAGTGTGTTGGAATTAGGAGAGAGGTACTAAGAGGGGAGGGGTGAATTAGTGCCTTCAAAAAATTTACTTGTAAACCTTTCAAATCTATGACTGTAAACAGTGATAACCTTTGCAAAATATCTTGTATCTAATTGCATGAATCAATCATTCATTTAACTTATGAAAGTAAACATCATGAACTCAAATAGAAATCACATAACACAAGTATTTTGGTAACACAGAAACCCTTGTTAGAAGGTAAAAACTACGGTGGGGATGACACCCACAAATTCTTCACTACTGTAGATAGAAAAGGTTTGTTTGTTAAGACTACAAGTTTTGATCACTTCTGTTGATCTTACCCTGTTAGGAGTAACATGTTAGATCAGCTAGATCTACCTAGTTATAGGATTTTAACAACACTAATGTAGTGTGCACTCTGTTAAGAGATTTACATAAGACTATTAAGTCTACTCTGTTAAGATATTTATCCAAAAACTCTATTACAATTGTTAGAAAGCAATAGGAAATTATCTACTAATTGAAAAATCAATTGTCTAATATAGATCTATAAGTTCAGACAAAATATCACCTTGACTGTGATGAATTTCTACTCTAAGTCTACTCAGTAGTCTTTTCTAATTCTTCTTAATCTGATATCCTTTGCAATCTGCTCTGCTAACTAATAGACTTGAAGTTAGGAAAATGCTTCAAGTTCTCCTTGATTCATCTATTTGTTCTCACATCAGTTCACATGAAAAATGATGTAAACATACATTTATATAGTGATCTACTTTTTTCACTTTAACAAAATTAGGTTACACAACATAGTCATAACCCTAATATCTACGGTGTACAAAAATGACCTAGATCAGACTATTACATAAGATATACATTGCATTTAATGAATATCATAACATTAAATATTCCTCGATCTGGGTAAAACATTTTATGACCTGTTGTAACCATTTGCATAGAAGAATGTGCCATTTCATATTACTATACCATTTCCTACAATCCTCAGTAAACACTGTATAAAATACTCAGTGTATACTATGACACTCAGTGTTTACTATCTTTTGATGTTGGTGTCTGCTGGTGCTCAGTAAACTGTCTAATGCTCGGTGTGTAAGCTTTAGCGACTAGTCTGTCTTCCTTCTAGTTACCAATTTTCTCAATGTAAGTGACCGACCAATATCTTTGATACTAATGACAACATTGAATGCTCAATAGAGATAAAAATCTCCCCCTTTGGCATCAGTATCAAAACTCGAATGTATATAGACAAAAAAAATTATATATACCTTATATCTCTGCCATATACATATACTTATCAAAATTTCTAAAATACTCCCCCTCAGTGTATGCTCCCAGTACTATGTAGTATACGTAGCATCTATGTACTTATTTGGTATATGACATATACATTGCTTTACCCCTTTTTGATAGTAATGCCAAATAAAAAAATTAAGTAGTATACTCACATCTTGTCAAAAATATGTTGGTGGGTTTTCTTTACTGACTCCAAGAGATTTTCCCATTCCTCTTTTGAGTTGGTGAGAGCAATATGCTCAAGACCAACTTGTGCATGCATGTCAAATATGTTCTCCAACACCAAAATCTAGGGTGTTGCAACAAGTTGCTCTGCTTTGACAATGTGTGCCTCAAAAATTTTTCAGGTATGGCAGGAGTTTTGTCTGTAACTCAGTGACCTGATCTGTTATGTGCTCTTCTTGTTTCTTTAAATCTGCTATTAACCGTCGAAGTTCTTGAACTTGGTGAATGTGCTTTGAGAAAGAATTTGGCTCAGTTATAGCTGCACTTGTACTGAGCTTGATTTTTGTTTCCAGTCCTTTTATCTTTTCACTGACATCAACAGTGAAGGTGTCCATAGTACAAAGCTTTAGTAAACATTGATAAATTAACTGGGTGATAGATTTTATCTTAGTTATTACCTCAGATAATTTGACCTTTTTTAATGCCACTTCTTGGCTTATTTTCTCTACCAGTTTATTTTGTATCCTTAACTCTGTCCTTTATATAATCCATTTGTCTACATTAGTATCTGGGGCATTGATCTTCTCTATCAATATAGCAAGTTGATCTATGATGGGAGTATCTTCATCATTATTCACCTCAGGTACTACCTGTTGTAAGATATCCTGAACATCTGTTAAGACTTCTTTTCATTTTTTTCTTGCTTCAACTTCTCTTGTGCTACCTTTCTTTGACATAATTCCCCATATTTACTTAGTTCCTCAAGGCTAAGGGTCCTCAGGTCACACTCAGGAATAATTATCACTTCATCTAGGGTGACCATCCCTTTTCCTTTCTTTTTCTTCTTCTTCTCTAATACTAATGGTGATTTCTTCTTAGTAACAACAAGATACTTGTCTCTCATCCTTAGAGTATCCTTCCCGGTTGACACACTTTCTTCCTTCTTCTTCTCCTTGGTAGCTATTGTCTCAGTTGATAGAGTGGGAGCCTCGGGTGTGGTGTCAGATGGGATTACCTCAATTTCCTTTTTTTCATTTATTACCTTTGTCTTGATGGAAGGTGCCTCTGTTTGATTAGGCTCATTTGTCTCTGCACGTTTCTCAATGTTTGGTTCCCCTATGATGTCTTTGTGTTGCTCAGGGTTTGAGCTGTCGGGTTGTTCCTGTGAAAGAATTTCTATTGCTTCTGCAAGTATAGGAATCTCTCCTGATAGTGATGTAAATGGACAATCTATGACTTGTTCTTCATCTTGAGTATTTAGGGGTGCAATATTTACATCTTCATCATCTTTTTCATCAAGATAACCATTTGTGATGTCCTCAATGATGTGGAGCAGCCCAAACTAGAGATCTTTCTCTCTTTCTTTTCTTAGTTTCAAGTGCATAGCCCCATTTTTTATTTATCCTGTCATCCAACTCCTTAGGTAATGAACATGCAAATTCCAATGGAACTTGCTTGAATTTTATCATCATCTGGATGACTGCCTCTTCCATCTTGGTTTGATCCTCATTTGACATCTTGTCAAATCTTCCTATTTCTCGATCAATAAGGTCTCCATTCTCAATTATCTCTTCAATGACTTTGTCTATGGACCTTGCCTTGTTGCTGACCACCTTGAATTGATTTGCGTCATCTTCAATTTCAATATCTTCAAGGTCTTCTCTTCCTCTTATCAGTCTTCTCCTTTTCTTCGGTGCTTCAGCTGCAACCTTGGATCCTTTCTTTGCATAAATCTTAGTTGGTGTAGCTACCTTTCATTTTATTACCTTCTCTACTTCTTTCTTCTCAGGTGGTGAAGCTATAGTTGATGATCTTATCCTCATACCTTCTTGTACTAGTAACTGCTTCTTCATAGGAACTTCAGGTGGAGGAACCAGTGTGGGATCTTTTTCTTTGTCAAACTTAGTTTCCTCACTATCATATGACTTGTTAGCTAACATTAACTGACCTTTAGTTTCCTATTCAACCAGTGTCTCCTTAGGTATTTTAGAGACATCTCCATATCTAGCAGTAAGATCTTTCCTCATCTTCTTTGCCTTTCTAGACATTTTACTGATCTCTATGCTTGTAGTGATTCTAGATTTGGCATCTTCATATGTTCCAAACCTAGTGGAAATAGGGTCTTTTGGTAATGCAAGCAGTGCATTAATAGATTTCAGTGTGAAATCATGGTTTATTTCATAACCCATCGGTTCCAAATATTTTGATCTAGGTTCAACTACTTTTATCATACAATGATCTGTGTCTACTACAAAACAAATGTCCATCTCAAATTTTTTAACTAAATCCCTTGGAATTCTACTTCTTTGATGCATTTTGGTCTGAAATTCTTTAAAGTATGCATCAAATACTATATTCAGTTTATTTCCTAACTTATTTATCATCTCGGTAATCTATGAAGTTATAGGTTTATTTGTTGTCCAGTTTACTTTATAGATGCCAGGTACAAACGTTTGTATGAAGAAAAATATACACACAAGTAGTGAACCAAACTTACATGTGTTTAACTTCTTTTAACTTATTGTCTTCATGTTTTCTTGTAGTTGATGTAATAGTACCTTGGCAAGATCAACTTGGTGACCTTTCTCCATAATTTTGTATGCCATGTCTACTGTGTTGTAGGGTATTGAGTCTGCTTGATTGAAATATCTTATACCCGATTACATGTGCTGTAAACTTAACTATTGGGTCTCTAATTGTTGAAATCTTTAGTGCTTGACCATCCCATTGTGCTCCAGTGTTCTTCTCAACATTAGGTCATGAAAAACTACAGAAGGCTTTTGCCTTGTCAGTTGTAGGGAGCTCAGTAACCCTACTAATCATTTTCCGAGTGACCTCTATCAGTTTATCCAGCAAGAATTTTCTATCGTGGTACCTACTTAATATGATTCTGATCCAATCTATCTTAAATGATTGCAAATAGTATGTGATACATGATAACCCTGATTTTGTAATCTTCTTATATTTTGGTTTCAATTTTCCATCTGTGCCATAGAGTAGTGAATGTGCCGCAATAGTTTCAAAGTCTCCTATTTCTCCAATTTTGTAGTGAATATACACTCTTACATCTTCTTTCAATAAAACCCTATTTGGTATGCTTGAGAAAGTGCCCATTAATTCTATTTGTGTTGTGACCTTGGGATGTGGCTTGAACTTAGGTTCATCAAAATTTTCCCTTACAATTAGATTAACTTCTTCGTCAACACTTTGTGATTTACTAGCAGACGATGTAGATGCCATAAATCAATTTAGGGTTTCAGCTAGCAAAAGGTAAATAAAGTGCTTGGTAGAAAATAAACTTACTCAAAATTTCCAAAGAGTGATGTTGGTTCGATCTACAGTAGCCTTGAATTCTTCTAAAATTCTTTTAGCTTGAACCTTTCTCTGTGAAATCTTTTCTCTTTGAAATCGCAATGTAAAAATGAACTCTGTTTCTCATGTATTTATAGACTTTTCAATATTCCCACTCAAACTTTCATGCAATAAATGCTTGACCTAACTTTCAGTACGAAAAAACTATCAGCTCAGTGAAAACTAAACTTTTTTATCCGCTCGATTAACATAGGATTTCTCTTATCGATTTGCACTATTGTTCGATTAACCTTGTGTAGTGATTACTGATAGGTAACCAACTCTCTATCTCTCTTTTACCGACTATATAACATTGTTATATCATAACACATAAACCATAATGCATATTTATTTATGTTGATTTGGTATTTGTACATCATATATAAGGAACTGTATGTAAAATGTGATCATTTTGAAATGTCAGTTCCATACATACCTATATCACCTTAAGTGGATCAGGTACCAATGTCACCCAATCTAGTGGATGAGGTTTCACTGATAGCATTACTTGACTCATCATTCTCATTAGATGCCTTCTTCCACATAGTGTTCCTTAACTTCATGATATCTGCAATAGTGTATCCACTCTCAAATACATGGTTTTCATCTGGTGCTCAGTCTCTGCAGTTTTTTCTTAAATGACTGACCCTATGATAGTGCATACATGCCATTCCAGTGCTTGTCTAGATTCTTGATTGTCTAATCTGACTCTTTTTGTAGCAATTTTCTACAATGTGTCCATATCTACCATAAGCAGTACAATTAGCCCAAGTTTTATAATCCCAAATATAAGAATTACCTTGTCTCTTCGGTTGATAGGGCTTTCGCTATGTTTTCTTCTTAGGAGTCCATACTTGCTTCATCTTAGCCTTACACTCTTAGGTAGTGTGTCCATGTTTATTACAAGTATAGTATATTTTCTCCATAGTAGTATTGTTAGCAATATCATTTTGTTTAGCTCTACACTCATAAGTTGGATGTCCAAACTTACCACAATAATAATAATATCCATTAAACTTAGGAGTGATAGGAGGTTTACCTTGTGCTTTTCTTCTACACACATTAGATGTATGTCTTGGTTTTCCATAGTGATAACATGCCAACACTTTAGGTTTTTGATTTTGATTGTTGTTGACTTGTTCAACTTGTTGTGATGATTCTCCTTTGCCAGTGTAGCCTATACCAGCTTTACTCCCAAATCTTCTTTGATTAGTCATAAATTCATCAATCTTCTTAGAACTATCCTCATCCAATTTCATCATTTCATTTTGTTGCTGTTGATTTTTCACTTCATTCCTCAGCTTCTCATTCTCCTCTCTGAGTCTTGCAACATCTTCTAGTCTTCTTGACAATTCTCCATTCACTCAGTTTACTTCTTGATTCATAGTCATCATTTGATTAGATACTTGGAAGTGACAATCAGTGAGTCTCTATATTTCATTCTATTTAGCTTGAGGTTGTTCAGTCATCTATCTTCGATCATCAATAGCTAGATTCCTTTCTTGCTCAGCTTGTGTAGCATTGTTCATTGTTTCTACCATTCTCACCATCTGAGATTCTTGACTAATTTGTAGTGCTTTCACTTGCTAAATTAAATGTTGATTCTTTTTAGACAAATCAGTGATTATACTTTCAAAGCCATCATAGATGCTTCTAGAACTAGATCCAATATGCTCGAATATTTCATCAATAGATTCTTCATGGTAACCGATCTCATTTTGCAGAATAGCTAGGTTCTTTCTTTCAACCAATAATATCTTTAGTCCTTCCTTGGCATGCTTATACTATTCAATAAACATCTGTATTTGTATCTTCTAATTCTCAATAGTCTTATCAAGCTTATATCTCTCCATGGCTTAGATCTTTACCATTTAGTGGTTAAACTGTTCAACAAGAGAACTGTGCTCTAATACCAATTGTTGGAATTAGGAGAGATAAGTACTAAGAGGGGAGGGGTGAATCAGTGCCTTCAAAAACTTTACTTGTAAATATTTCAGATCTATGACTGTAAATAGTGATAACCTTTGCAAAATAGCTTGTATCTAATTGCATGAATCAATCATTCATGTAACTTATGAAAGTAAACAACATGAAATAAAATAGCAATCACATAACATAAGTATTTTGGTAATGCAGAAACCCTTGTTAGAAGGTAAAAACTACAGTGGGGATGACACCCACAAATTATTCACTACTGCAGATAGAAAAGGTTTGCCTGTTAGGGCTACAAGTTTTGATCACTTCTGGTGATCTTACTCTATTAGGAGTAACATGTTAGATCAGCTAGATCTACCTAGTTATAGGATTTTAACAATACTAATGAAGTGTGCACTCGGTTAAGAGATTTACATAAGATTATTTTAAGTCTACTCTATTAAGATATTTATCCAAAAACTCTATTACAATTGTTAGAAAGCAAGAGGAAATTATTTGCTAATTGATAACTCAATTGTATGATACAGATCTATAAGTTCTGACAAAATATCACCTTGATTGTGATGAATCGCTACTCTGAGTAATCTTGGTAGCCTTTTCTGATTTTGCTTAATTTGATATCCTCTGCAATCTTCTTTGTTAACTAATAGACTTGAAGATAGGCAAATGCTTCAAGTTCTCCTTGATTCATCTATTTGTTCATATAGTGATATGCTTTTGCTACTTTAACAAAATTAGGTTACAAAACATAGTAATAACCCTAAGATCTATGGTGTACAAAATTGACCTAGATCAGACTATTGCATAAGATATGTACATTGCATTTAATGAATATCATAACATTAAATACTCCTCGATCTGGGTAAAATGTTTTTTGATCTATTGTAACCATTTGCATGGAAGAATATGCCATTTTAGATTACTATGTCATTTCCTATGATCCTCGGTAAACACTATATAAACTTCTCAGTGTATATTGTGATGCTCAGTGTTTCCTATCTTTCGATGTCAGTGTCTGCTAGTGCTCGGTAAACTGTCTGATGCTCGGTGTGTAGGCTTTACCGACTAGTCTATCTTGCTTCTAGTTACCAATTTTCTCAATGTAAGTGACCAACCAATATCTTTGATAACCTTTGATACTAATGAAAACCTTGAATTCTCAATAGAGATAACATAGTGGACATTCCCTTTGTTGGGTAAACCATGTGGATGGAACCTCAAGTGGTAATAGCCATTTTCATCATGGTAGCAGTAGCCGCTATATAAATGTCCTTGTGGAAGAAATCTCCATTGGTGTAGTTTCTTATTGGGCGTTTAGATCTCCTCAGCATCTCTGATTGATTAAATTATTAGAATGTGTCAAAACCTTGGTGTGCCTAGATTGGAGTTTTCCCTCTTGAGATTACAAAATTTACAGAGTCAAACCATTACTATGAACCATAGTGCAACCAACTTTTTAATTTTCTAGGCCTATGTGCATGAATGCAAAATATTTTGATAATATACACAAGTAGAACTCTTAGGAATATAATACTATGTCACATATTCTTCTTCATGTGCAAGGTTGCCTTTTCCCTTGCTCATTGTTTGAAGACATTGTTTGCTTGAAATCCCTGATTGCTGTCTTATGTTCCTGATCACAATAGAAATCTGTTGATGCATGTAGAAGTTGAGTTGCTGATTTAAATCTATCTGAAAATTGGATATTCTATTAGAGAACAACCAGTGTTGTGTCTCAAAAAAATTTCCTACCTTGAAAATTGTGTCAAATGGTCAAACTTTGTTCTTTTGTTGCATGAGATTTTATTTTTCTATGCATTTCCTCACACAAGACAACATACTTTCATGCGCAGTTTGGCATTTCCTTGCACAAGATTAGATTTACTCGTGCGAGACTGTTCCCTAATTTTCAAAATAGTGAGCTTATTCCCATCAGTTGGTCACTTTTCTATCTGATCTAGTTTTTTTCTGCAGTCTATCGAACTATTCTCCTATTGTCCACTGCCTGAAATTAGATGTCTCGGGCTAAGAACCAAGTGATTACTGCTTAAACTCACATTATCTCTCTGTTGCTTGTCCTTTCCTACTATGCTCTTTTACCTTATGACATGATAGTCACATCTTGGCAATTCTAGCCTTACTCTCGATGATTCGTGTCAAGTGAATTTCACTTTAATCACTTCTTTGCTATTCTAGAGAAAGAGTTTTGAGCATAATCCTAGTTCTCTCTTGTTACTTAATCCTTGTCTATGACTGTTGCAACTCGAAGTAGAAACATATTCCCCATACACATTGTTAGATGAGGTGGAGGTAGACCTCACAACCTTTTATCATGACTATAAATCTTGTACACTTGTTCGCTAGTTAAATGGTAGACTCTAGTCTTACCCAGGTTACTCCCATCCAAGCTGCTAAACATACTACTGATCCTAATTGGGGGCCATTAGCTGAAATCTCCCACATCCTGAATATGCCTTAGGGTATGCCTATTCTCACATACTCTACTACTGTTGCTACTGAAAAAGCTCCTGCTACTAAGGATACTCCTCCTATGATAGATGATAGTGATGAAGAAGATCTACCTCGTACAATGTCTCTATCTGACTACATCAGACAATATCACAACGTCAAGATAGACTCAAAGGAAAATGAACATGATTCCTTATTTGATGCTACTGTTACAATGCAAGTTGATGTTATACTGTGAGGTCTCACCCCGAGCCTATCATAGCCATTCAGTTTCTGCATTATGATAGACATATTTGATGATTATATTTTGATGCTTATTGGAGTAGTGACATTTTATGTTATGATTTTATCACTTTAGTAATTGATGCACATTATGTTATGTTTGGATGATGATTATTGAGACATCAGTTTGCAACCTACATGTGTGTTTTTAATTCTATTTAATGAATGAATTATGATGTCATGAGGATATTTAATTTGCAAATTAAATTATATATGTATGCAATGATTATTTTTCAAGTTCAATTTAGTGAAGAATTGTATATTTCATGATGTGATTTATGTAAGTTATAAATGAATGATTATGCCATGTGAAATTTTGACTTAATTATGATTAATTTGTTGAGAATTATTTGATTATGGAAGTTATGGAATTTACATGTATATTTACTTGGACTACTGATATTGGACTTGATTGTGTAGGGAAATAGGCCATGGTAAATTTGGGGAACCGTCACAGAGACTAATGTGAAAGTCAGTTTGAGCCAAGGTTTCCTCTAGTGAGAAGCCAAAAACCTCATTGTAATGTATTTAATTTGTAAAAGTATGGTGCATGAATGTAATTGATTTATATGTTAATTGTAATTGTGATTTATGTGAGAATGCCCAAGTGGATATGCCACATGGCTTGTGACATGTCTTTTTTGTTTGTGTCACTTGGCACATGTGTGTGTACTTGTGGCCATGACATCTCCACTTGGGGATTGGTTGAACACCAACCTAGGAAGGTACCCTTTAGGATACCATGAAAATCACTTTGTTAGGGAGCTTGAGGTTATGTCTTGTCTTGAAAATTCGAATTTGAGATTCACATGGATTTTTGGGAGGCTTAAAATGTGTCTAGGGAAGTGTTAGGGCCATTTTTAGTAAACCCACTTGATATACCTATGAGTAAGGGGCATTTTTAACCATAGGATAACCCCATGTTGACCAAAAGACCCCTCCAAAAGTTGGATTTTCAAAATGGCCGAAAATCCACTTTTGAAGCAAGGTCTTGGGTAGAGTTTCATCTAATAATGATACAAGTCTTTGGTCCACTTTTTGGGAAACTTTTTTAGGAATCCTTATTTGGAAACCTTGTAAGAAGCTTGGGAAGGTCATCCAATTACAGTGAGATCATATCCCTAGGAGAGTGTGTGGAGGCCTTTTTAGAGGGGACTCTTCTTTTGGAAGAGTTTGACACCCACTCTCTAGATTTGGAGAATTAGCTATTTTGGAGAGGATTTTGGAAAGTGGAAAAGCTCTTCATCAACTTTCTTTCATAAGCTTGGATCAAGGTTGGTGGTATTCTTCATTTTGTTTGGTTTTATTTTTATGTTGAGAGAAAGAGTTCTCATGTATGTTTATTTTTTTATGAAAAAATCTAGTTATTGTGTGCTTGTAGTGTTTATGTTTTGAGATCTTGTTATTTTGTGATAGTGGATGTTATGTAAATCTTGAGGTTGTTGTAGTGCAAGATTTCTTTGCATTTTAAATGTGTAGTTTCTTTTGTTAGTTCTTGAAGTTTTCTTGTATGTGTTGTAGTGTTTTGTTGAGGGAGTTCTCAAGACCATACTCACCCTTGGGAGGGAAGAGTAGCCTTGGTGGTGAAGGGATTTTTGGGACATTCAAGGGTGTAGAGTCTCTCCTTGTATGGGCTCCATGTAGCCATCTATTTTATTTTTTTTGAATATTGGGGGTCATAAGGAGATTGTGAGATTGTGTTGTGGTGAAAGATACATGATGAGGAAGCCAAGTGATGGCTTAGCTCTTATCATGAGATGTGCTTTCTCCTCTTGAGTATGGTTCCACCTTCACCCCTATTTTTGAGTCATTTTGAGACTCTTTGTTTTAGCCTTGGAAAGGAGATTTCATTATGTATTATGTTTATGTAATTGTTATTGTGGGTTTTCTTGATTGTCTCCTTGTCTTTGTGATGGTTCCCCTAGCTCACGGGTGGCTTCATAGAAGCCTAGGTTGGGAGGTGAACACTCTTTGGCCTATGTATTTTTATTGTAGGATTTGGTGTCATTGCAGACTTCATGGTTGGAGTTGAAATCTTGAAGAAGTTGAGGATGTTTTCATATTTGAGTTGGATCACTTTTGTTTCAAGATTATTGTTATTGTAAGGGAGTTTTGAGAATTTCTTGAGTTCCATGTACATTGTAATGGAGAATCACTCCAAGTCTTGTTATTGTAACAAGTGTTGTTGTATTTAAGTTGTGAAGAAATTGTATGAAAGATTTGTTGGTAGTTTTATTTTTGAAAATATAGCATATTGTTCAAGGAAAGTTTTTGTGTATTCATGTTTTATACAATAAGAAATATACAATGTATTATTTCATGAAAGGAATGTAAAAAAAAATTAGTTGGTATAGTTTATGTAAGAGCATTGCTTATTTACTCATTGATTTATCTTTATATATCCATGTTGATATATTATAAGGAGGAAAATTTATTGTAGTTTCATTGTACCTCATTGGCAATATTTCATTGAATAGAAATGATTAGAGAAAGGAAGAAAAGAACTGTATTAAATCTCTCTCTTACCCTCTTTCATTCAAATGAAAGTCCATGTTAGTATGATAGTAATTCTTGTTGAGATACAAAAGTGTTTTTAAAAAAAAAGATAACTTGGTTAAGTTTCTATTTGTTAAGTTATCATTGATCATTTCTACATAAAGTACTATTTAGAATTCTTTCAATAATTAGGCCTAAAACTATCTCCTTTAGTGAATTTAAGGCCAACAAAATATATAACTATGTAGCATGAGTAATAAACAATCAAGGAGTGGAAGAGATCAAACAAGTAAAAAAAATCCTCAAATTGAGACCTATAGGTTTCTGGAAAATGTATGAGAAAAATTTCCCATACATTTTCCACTACACAATCAATAAAATAATATAATCCCCTCTCTCACTTGGCACAAAAAAAATATATAATAGAGTAAGCTAATAATAAAAAAGAGGCCCTTTCATACTCAAGGTCAGCTTGGGTGGGCCCCACCTAGGACACCACCCAAGGTGCCCTTTTAAAAAAAAAATATTATTACAAACATTATCGATTAAAATGTCCTTTGATATATATATATATATATATATATATATATATATATATATATATATATATATATATATATATATATATATATATATATATATATATATATATATATATATATATATATATATATATATATATATATATATATATATATATATATATATATATAGCATATATAGAAAAAAAAGTGAAAAAGAAACGTTATTAAACCACAAAAATTGGTTTTTAAAAAAAAAAATATTAAAAAAAATTTGAAAAAAAATGATTAAGGGGGTGGTACGTGTACCCCACACTCCCTGGAGCCCTGCTTTAGGCAGGTGCGGGCCCTGTGCAAGGCAGGGTACCCACGCTGCCTAGGTAGCGCGGTACACTGTCTAGGTAGCATACCACGCTGGCTAGGCAACACTCGCCCCACCCCTTGCCCAGTCCCATGCAAGGGACTTAAAAACCAATAAACTTTTTCGCATATGTCTATTTTTTTTAATTTTATTTTTTTATTAATATTTGGTTTATAATATATATTATTATTAATAATTAATATTAATATTATTAATTAATATATATAATTTTTATGAAATTAATTATTATTTATATTAATTAATGTATATATAATATTTATTAATTTATATATATTATTATTTAATAATTGTGTTAATTAATATGTAATATTAATTAACATAATTATTATTTAATAAATTATTTATTAAATCTGTTATTAGTAATTATATTAATTAGATGATAATAATTAATATTATTATTTAATTATTTTACATGTTAGTAAATGTATTAATTGGTAATTAATTTAATTATTATCACTTAAGACTAGATTTATTTATTCGTTTGTGACGATATTTAATAATTGTATTAATTATTAAATACTCATAATTAATATAATTATTATTTATAAAAGTTATGTTGTCATTTAATTTTATAAAGGGTTGACAGTATGCTTCCTATGGATGAGTAAAATAGGTTAATTTTTAGAACATAATAAGTTAGATTGTAACTTAATTTCATGAACAATGAAATTGGTTTAGCCATTTTTTTAAGATAATTAAAATTCCTTGGTATAGTATCACGATGCTTTAATAAATGAAACTTAACGACTCAATGTAGTACAACGTTGGCTATAGGCTCAATTATTCGATATTAGTATAGCTAAGACTATAGTTGGTACTTTCATGAACGAACTTTAATGTTAGGCTGACTTTAATTGCAAATTCGCTATCTAGATATCATCCCTTGATAGGACTAATTCAACTAGTAACTTAAATCACCAACGTATGCAAAGTAATATTGTCTGAAACTCTTTTCAAACTTTTGTCTTAGTCAAATGTTAACCCGCAACATAACTTAGACTTACATTGCCTTAAAAAAAAAAGTTGGTGTGTTTTTGGAGTGAAATTTTATGGGCATGACACTTGGTATCAGAGCCTAGGTTTCAACATTGGAACATAACCCATTATGTTTCATAGCTAACCTTTAACCCTTTTGAATTGCTAGGATGCCTCCCCTTATGCGTCAAGCTCAAAGATGTATTAGAGGACGAGGGGCTAGGCAAGCTCCCTAAGCTCACGAGAAAGTAGAACAAAGGGCTGAGATATCAGCAGTTAATCAAACACCACCACCCCCACCAAACCCTAATCAGGAGGTCCTATTATCCTTACATAACCTCATGAGGATTATTCAAGAGAGATTGCCTCTAGTTGATCCTTAGCCAGAGCACCAGCTATCCGAGGGACAGAGATCATAGGTTAGGGAGAGGACTTGGAGTCCTCCACGAGATCGTGAGGAAGGGTAGGGGGCACATGAGGTGGAGTCAGTTCACACGCTAGAACCACCACTTGGAATTGTTCAGAGGGCACCCTGGGATGCTAGGGACCATTTTAGAGATCTCCTAAAGTTACAGCCACCTTTGTATTATGGTTCTGCAGAGGGTATAGATGCCAAGGCATGGATTTTGAGCTTAGAGAGGTGCTTTGGGTTGAGTCAGTATGATAGCAATGTTAAGGCCCATTTTGTAGTACTCCTTTTGAGAGGAGGTGCTTCCACATGGTGGAAATAGGAAGAACAAAATAACAACACCAATATGGACACTATGACTTGGGAAACATTCCTAGAGAGGTTCCAAGATAGGTACCTATCAGAGCACTATAGACAGAGATGTATTGATGAGTTCCATGAGCTCTAGTAGAGGGGAATCACAGTGCTATAGTATGAGACCTGATTCCTTGAGTTGCTACCCTATGTAAACTACATGAAGGATGAAAAGATATGAATCAACTATTTCATTAAGGGACTCAATGATTGGATAGAGGGACAGGTTCACATGACCTCACCAAAGACCCTTCATGAGGTTGTAGAAATGGCCTTGGTTGCAGAAGAGATTCGGGGTAAGTCTAGAGACACTCGTGATAGGTCTCAAAACTATAACTCTGCATCAAAGTCATAGGGGCACCAAAAGAGTCACTAGAAGGGTAATAACAGAAATTCCTTAGGATCTTTTAAAAAGAATCCACAATAGCAGACTCAAAAAAACCAGAAACAAAAGCCACCATAGGGACAGTAGGGCTCTAAGCCCAAATAGTGGTAGGCACATGGATAGAGAAAGGTTCAATGACAACAATATACAGATGCACCCCCAGCATGAACTCAACAGTCCTCTCGGGGGGGTTTTAATGGTTCTAGTAGGACCAGTGTACAGCAATGCTCTAAGCCACAAGGAGTACAGACTTTCACACAAGGTCCTTGCTATACATGTGGTGCCATGGGGCACTTAGCTTGTGATTGTCCACAGGGTCAGATGTCAGGTAGTCAGCATGTGGCAACTTCTGAGCCTATCGTTGGAGACTTTGGAAAGTCTCATAGAGTATTTGCAATGGTTGATAACTGTTAGGCCGAGCACCAGGCCACAGTGATAGAGGCTGCAGGTATGATCAGTAGTATTAGTGTTACTATATTATTTGATTCAGGTGCTACTGATTCTTTTATATCTCCATTTTTTATGGAGCATTGTGGGCTTGTGGCAGCAAGATAGGAAGTTAGTTGGGAAGTGGAGTTAGCATCAGGGTCTAGAGTGTAAGTCATCTCTTTAGTGAAGGATAGCCAAGTGCAGATTGGTGATTTCATCAGTACAGTGGATCCTTGTATCACATGTCTTGGTTCTTATGACATAGTGCTTGGCATGAATTAGCTTTATGCCCATACAGCTAAGTTAGATTTTTGACAGAATAGGATTGAGTGCCTTCATGATAATGGTACACCTATTGTGATTTACGGGATTCAGAGAGGCATCTCTCTTCGTATGATCTCTGCCATGCAACTTAAGCAGAGCATGCAGAAGGGATGTCAAATTTTTTCTATTACTATTAGTGATAGAGAGGATGAGGAGGAGGGGAAACCATTTCTTGATGATTATCCTATAATTTAGGAGCTTGCAGATGTGTTTCCTACTGAGCTTCTAGGCATGTCCCCCCGTAGAGCAGTAGATTTCCATATTGATCTTGTGCTAGGAGCTGCTCCAGTTTCAAGGGCACCTTACAAGATGACCACTAATGAGCTTAATGAGCTCAAGATCTAGTTAGAGGAACTTTTGGAGAAGGGTCACATTTTTCCTAGTGTTTCACCTTTGGGTGCACTTGTTATCTTTGTTAAGAAGAAGGATAGATCCTTGCGGTTATGTATGGATTACCTACAACTTAATAAGCTTATCATCAAGAATCGGTATCCACTTCCAAGGATTGATGATTTATTTGATCAACTTAAGGGTGCTAAAGTGTTTTCCAAGATTGATCTTGAGTTAGGTTACCACTAGTTATGGATTGTTGATAGTGACATTCCTAAGACTGCATTTCATACCAGATATGGGCATTATGAGTTCATAGTTGTACCTTTCGAACTCACTAATGCTCCAACAATTTTCATGAGCCTTATGAATGGGGTATTCTACACTTTCCTAGATAAGTTTGTAGTTGTGTTCCTTGATAATTCCTAATTTATTCATGGGATGAAGATGAGCATGAAGAGCTCTTCAGATAGGCATTGCAGTGTCTTAGAGACAATCAGTTGTATGGCAGTTTGTCCAAATGTGCTTTCTATAGGATAGAGATTCATTACCTTGGGCATGTTATTGTAGGAGATGGAATCTCAGTAGATCCATCTAAGATTAGAGCCATCATGGATTGGCCTACACCTACTTCAGTGACCGAGGTCAGAAGTTTAATGGGATTGGTAAGTTACTATAGGTGATTTGTAGAGGGATTTTCTAGACTGGCACATGCCATCACTTCTCTTTAGTGTAAGGGATAGAAATTTGAGTGGACCAAGAAGTGTGAGAGGGCCTTTCAAGAAGTCAAGAAGGCACTTACCAGCGGTCCTATTCTAGTAGTGCCTAACCATTTAGCCAATTTTTTTGTTTGCACATATGCTTCCTTAGATGGTTTGGGAGTAGTTCTTATGCAGAATGGGTGAGCCATTGCATATGAGTTTAGGAAACTTAAGACTCATGAGCTCAATTATCCCACTCATGACCTTGAGTTAGTTGTAGTAGTACATACTTTAGTGAGATGGTGGCATTTTCTTTTGGGTCATCGGTTTGAGCTCCATTCAGATCATCAGAGATTATAGTATATCTTCTCTCAGCCAAACCTGAATGTACGATAGTGTAGGTGGATAGAATTCATTTGTGAGTATGATTTTGATGTCCACTACATCAAGGGGAAGGAGAATATAGTTGCCGATTCTTTGAGAAAGAGACGCCATGGGGCCTACTCTATGAAAGTAGAAACTGAGTTGAGGGATTGAATATTGCATCATTTGCATGAGGATACTTGGTATGCAGAGGTTAGTTAGATCATTCATTCTCTGAGTACCCTTGAGGGTAAATATTTAGGATATTCCCCAGTTTTTTATGGGCTTTTACACCATAGAGGATGAATCTATGTCCCACCCTTCATTGACTTGCGAGTATTCATCATGCTAGAGGCTCATAGGGCCCCTTATGTAGTGCATCTCGAAGTCAAGAAGATGCTTGTAGATTTGAGATAGTTATATCATTGGCCAGGAATGAGACAAAATATAGCTGAGATAGTGGCACGATGTCTTGAGTGTCAAAAGGTTAAGGAAGAGCATTGTCATCTTGGTGGTTTGCTTCAGCTTCACGAGATACTAGAGTGGAAGTGGGATTTTATTTCCATGGACTTCATCATTGGCCTCCCTATGTCATCTTGATGCCATGATGCCATCATGGTGACAGTTGATAAGTTGACCAATGTAGCCCACTTTTCACCTATTCGGACCACTTTCATAGCCCCAGTAGTAGCATAGGTCTTCTTGTGGGATATTGTCAAACTTCATGGCATACCCCATAAGATTATTTTAGATCAAGATTCTCTCTTCACATCATCTTTCTAGAGAGGATTACAGATAGCTTTGGGCACTAACCTCAATTTTAGCACCACTTATCACCTAGAGACCAATGGTCAGACAGAAAGGGTAAATCAAGTGTTGGAGGATATGCTTCACATGTATGTCATGGATCATCAGACTAGGTGGGAGGAGTACCTTCATTTGGTGGAGTTTCCCTACAACAATGGGTATCACACATCACTAGGTATGCCTCCCTATCAGGCATTATATGGCAGACCATGCAGGACACCATTGGGTTGGGACCGTATTGAGGATAGAGTTTCTTTTGGTCCTGAGTTAGTGTGAGAGTTAGAGCAGTAGGTGACCTTGATTAGGCAGCATCTAAAGGAGGTACATGATAGGTAGAAGAAGTATGTAGATGCCAAGATGGAAGATCATAGTTATCAAGTGGGAGATAGAGTCTTTTTGAGAGTGTGGCCACATAAGAGTCCAATCCATTTTCGAAAGGGCTTTAAGCTTGCACCCAGATTTGTTGGCCCTTTTGAGATACTTGAGCAGATAGGTCCTATCACCTATCATCTTACTTTTCCACCGAGCCTCTCATGCATCCATGATGTTTTTCATGTGTCAGTGTTGAGGAAGTATATTTTTTATGAGACTCATATCATAGATTGGGATGCCTTGTAGCTGGAGTCAGACAGTTAGTTGGCTTTAGAGCCAATCCACATTTTGGCTCACTAGACACTAGAACTTCGAGGCCGAGAGCTGGACTAGGTTAGGGTCCAATGGAATTTCTATGATGAGGTTATGACATCATGGGAGGACGCAGTGCAGATGAGAGCACATTACCCCAATATTTTTGATGAAATCTAGGAGGAAGTTCATGCCTAGGGGGTGAGGATGTGAGGCCTCACCCTGAGCCTATCATAGCCATTTAGTTTTTGCATTATGATAGACATATTTGATGATCATATTTTGATTCTTATTGGAGTACTGACATTTTATGTTATGATTTTATCACTTTAGTAATTGATGCACATTATGTTATGTTTGGATGATGATTACTAAGACATCAGTTTGGAACCTACATATGTGTTTTTAATTCTATTTAATGAATGAATTATGATGTCATGAGTATATTTAATTTGCAAATTAAATTATATATGTATGCAATGATTATGTTTTAAGTTCAATTTAGTGAAGAATTGTATATTTCATGATGTGATTTATGAAAGTTATAAATGAATGATTATGCCATGTGCAATTTTGACTTAATTATGATTAATTTGTTGAGAATTATTTGATTATGGAAGTTATGGAATTTACGTGTATATTTCTTTGGACTACTGATATTGGACTTGAGTGTGCAGGGAAATAGGCCATGGTAAATTCGGGGAACCATCATAGAGACTAATGTGAAAATCAATTTGAGCCAAGGTTGCTTCTAGAGAGAAGCCAAAAACCTCATTGTAATCTATTTAATTTGTAAAATTATTGTGCATGAATGTAATTGATTTATATGTTAATTGTAATTGTGATTTATGTGAGAATGCCCAAGTGGATATGCCACATGGCTTGTGATGTGTCTTTTTTATTTGTGTCACTTGACACATGTGTGTGTACTTGTGGCCATGACATGTCCAATTGGGGATTGGTTGAACACTAATCTAGGAAGGTACCATTTATGATCCCCATAAAAATCACTTGGTTAGGGAGCTTGATGTTATGTTTTGTCTTGTAAATTCGAATTTGAGCTTCACATGGGTTTTTAGGAGGCTTAAAAGGTGTCTAGGGAAGTGTTAGGGCCATTTTTAGTAAACCCACTTGATATACCTATGGGTAAGGGGCATTTTTAACCATAGGATAACCCCATGTTGACCAAAAGACCCCTCCAAAAGTTAGATTTTCAAAATGGCAGAAAATCCACTTTTGAGGCAAGGTCTTGGGTAGAGTTTCATCCAATAATGATACAAGTCTTTGGTCCACTTTTTGGGCAACCTTTTTAGGAATCCTTATTTGGAAACCTTGTAAGAAGCTTGGGAAGCTCATCTAGTTAGAGTGAGATCCTATTCCTAAGAGAGTGTGTGGAGGCCTTTTTAGAGGGGCCTCCTCTTTTGGAAGAGTTTGACACCCACTCTCTAGATTTGGAGACTTAGCTACTTTGGAGAGGATTTTGGAAAGTGGAAAATCTCTTCATCAACTTTCTTTCATAAGCTTGGATCAAGGTTGGTGGTATTCTTCATTTTGTTTATTTTTATTTTCATGTTGAGAGAAAGAATTCTCATGTATGTTTATTTTTGTATGCAAAAATCTAGTTATTGTGTGCTTGTAGTGTTTATGTTTTGAGATCTTGTTATTTTGTGATAGTGGATGTTATGTAAATCTTAAGCTTGTTGTAGTGCAAGATTTCTTTGCATTGTAAATGTGTAGTTTCTTTTTTTAGTTCTTGAAGTTTTCTTGTATGTGTTGTAGTGTTTTGTTGAGGGAGTTCTCAAGGCCATACTCACCCTTGGGAGGGAAGAGTAGCCTTGGGGGTGAAGGGATTGTTGGGACATTCAAGTGTGTAGAGTCTCTTCTTGGATAGGAGAGGGATGAAACATAGATTTATGGGCTCCATGTAGCTATCTCTTTTATTTGTTTTGAATATTGGGGGTCATAAGGAGATTTTGAGATTGTGTTGTGGTGAAAGATACATGATGAGGAACCCAAGTGATGGCTTAGCTCTTATCATGATGATGTAGGAGCATCCTAGGTGTAAGAGCAATCTTGCATCACCCAAAAATATTTCTATTTTTGTATTCAATAAGGGCTATCTTGTGCAGATTTGCTATTTATGGAGACTTGCTATTTTTAGTAAGTGGTCTTACGATCTCAGAATGTTTTGATTTTACATGTGGAGGTTCATCTCAGTCAGATCAGCCTGCCAGCAAAGTTTCAAGGTTAGATCAGGTCTAGTTTTGAAGATATTGAGGATCTTCGGTATTGGCAGCAGGGTACAAAAACTTTGAACTCAATTTTGAAGGCTTTAGAGGCCCCGGATGAGGTTGAAAAACTAGGTGATGGGCATTTTGTGCTGGTCAAGCCTATAGAGTGCTTCATGGAAATTCTGAAATGGGGTTATAATAGTCAATCGGGTCAACTAGTGATGACTTATGGTCTCCGGAAGTCAGGCCACCTAAAATGGTAGAAAATAATTTTCCTTGAAAATTTCTGTTCGGGTTTCAAAAAGTTATTTTGAGATGATTTTGATGTAATAAATTAAAAAATAAAATAATTCTAAGTTTGGTCGGCCCTTAGGGCTAAATTTCTGGAACCTTCTCGGGCGGTGGAAATTGCCTATATAAAAAAGGCCCATAGTGTTGTCTAGGGCAGTTCTGGGTATTGATTCGAGGCTTTGTCCTACAGAATATTGTAAGGGAATGCCCATGTGGCTTTGCATATTATAATTCTAAAAGTTTGTAATTCCACATTTGTGGAGATAATAAGAAGCCAATTTTCTATTCTTGCATATTATTGTTGTTGTTTCTCTATTTCTATTATGTGTTTTTGGTATTAAGGGGAACACCCTTCATCAAGTGGTATTAGAGTAGGAGTTCTTGAGTGTGTAAATAGATCACTGACTGTGAGGTAGTTTACACCAGGACCATGGTTAGGGTTTCAGCGTGCATCGCAAAAATGCCTCCACGAAGAGAACATGGCAGAAGAGCTGGTGCTGTGACACTTGAGGTTAGAGAGCTACAGAGACAAGTGTGATTGTTGCAAGAAGAGATTCACAGAGGAATGAATCTTAATGTCAGAGATGAAAGAGAGGATGAAGCTGAAGAATAATATCAAGAAGGAGAAGCTGAAATTATGAACTAGGAGGAAGAAAGACTTTTTCGGGTGATTTCCAAGATTGAGAAAAGACCTAAGATTAAGGTTCCTACATTTTCTAGAAATCTTAACCCAGAGGAATTGATTGACTGGATCAATGAATGTGAAGAATATTTTGAGTATGAAGATGTTGAGGATCCTGATAGGGTCAAATTTGCGAAAGCCAAATTGAAAGGTCATGCAAAGATCTGGTGGCAAGAAATTCAATTGGAGTGAAATAGAAGAGGGAAAGATAAAATCACAAGATGGGATCGGATGGTGGATAAATTGAAGTGATAGTTCATTCCTGTTGATTATGAGCTTTACCTACTAAAGAAAATGCAAAGTTTGAAGCAAGCAGGAAGATTTGTTCAGGAGTATACAGAGGAGTTCTATCGACTCCTCATCAGAATAGGCCATGCAGAAGCTGATAAGGAGAAAGTTGCCTGATATCTTAATGGGTTAAGGCCAAGCATTCAGGTGGAGTTGAATCTAGTTCGAATGAATAGTATTGAGGAGGCATACTAGTTTGCCTTAAAAGTAGAGGAAAAGCTGAACAAGAAGTTTGAGAGCAGACAAAATGGAAGAGGTCGTGGTGGAAGATCTGGTGGACGGTCATATGGTGGCCGAAATGAAGATCTGAAAAAGAAGGATGAGGCTAGTAGTAGTCAGAATTAGAAAGGAAATAATTCCAATAATTTCCAGGATCAGAGTAATAGAGATTAGAGAAGAAGAGGAAGAGGACAAGGATCTGGAAGAGGAGACTTCCGTGGAACATGTTTTCACTGTGGAGAAGAAGGTCATAGGGTATTTGAATGTCCTTAGTGCCAAGGAAGAATAGATAGGATAAATGAAGGCCAGGCCAGAGTTGCACATGTAGATGAAGATGCTAGATCATCAAATTCTAAAGATGTTGAAAGAGGAGAAATGCTAATTAACAGAAGAGTCTTGCTGAGTGGTGAGAATAAACTTGAACAAAGGAGGAGCCTGTTTCACACTAGATGCAAGTGTGAGGGTAAATGTTGTGATGTGATTATTGATAGTGGAAGCACTGACAATTTAGTGTCAGATGAGATGGTGACAAAGTTGAAGCTCAAGAGATAGAAACACCCACATCCATATCGGATTGCCTAGGTGCAGGATGACCACAAGGTCATGGTCAGTGAACAGTGCCTGGTAAAGTTCAAGATCAGTGGGTACCAAGATGAGGTACTATGTGATATCACCTCTATGGATGCATGTCATATGTTGTTGGGTAGACCATGGCAGTTTGACAGATGTGCTGTACACGATGGTCATGCGAATACCTATTCCCTAACAAAGGATGGAGTGCGACATAAGCTAAAGCCATTGAAGGAGACTGAAGAAAAGGTATGTGGTAATGCAAGAATAATATTTGTTGATGGAAGAAAATTCCTAGATGGTATGAGGCATGAGCATGTGTGTTTTTCTTTAATTCCAAAAGTTGGTAAAGAAGAAGTAGAGGATGTACCTGTAGAGGTTGCAGATTTGTTGAATGAGTTTCAGGATATTGTTTCTGATAATGTACCTGATGGATTACCATCGGTAAGGAAGATTAGTCATCAGATGAATTTAATTTCAGGAGCCAGTTTGCCAAACAAGGTAGCACATAGAATGACACCAGCAGAAAGTGAAGAGTTGAAGAGACAAGTACATGAGTTATTGCAGAAGGGGTTGATTCGAGAGAGTCTAAGTCCTTGTGCTGTACCAACGGTATTAGCACCAAAGAAGAATGAAGAGTGGAGGATGTGTATAGATTCTAGAGAAATAAACAAGATCACAATCAAGTATAGGTTTCCATTGCCATGAATGGATGATATTATGGATTGTTTGAGTGGAGTTGTGTATTTCTCAAAGATAGATCTGAAGAGTGGATATCACTAGATTCAGATCAGAGAAGGAGATGAATGAAAGAGTACCTTCAAGACAAAGGAAGGACTGTATGAGTGGTTAGTCATGCCTTTTGGGCTAACCAATGCACTGAGCACTTTCATGCGGCTCATGGATGAGGTTTTGAAAGAATTTCTGGGTAAGTTTGTCATTGTTTACCTAGATGATATTTTGATTTTTAGCAAGACATTGGAGGAACATATGATGCATATTCGTATGGTGTTTGAGAAATTGAGAGATGAGAAATTATTGATTAATTTGAAGAAGTGCAGTTTTGTGAAGAAAGAGTTAGTGTATTTGAGATTTGTAGTTTCAGCAGAAGGTCTAAAAATGGACCCAGAGAAGGTACAGGCTATCCTTGAATGGCCTACTCCAAGGAGTGCTACTGAGGTAAGATCTTTTCATGGTTTGGCTAGCTTTTACAGAAAATTTATCAGAAATTTTAGTAGTATTTGTGGACCCTTGACTGAAACAATGAGAGGGGATAGAAAAGAGTTTTCAATTGTTGAAACAAAAAGTTACAGAACAACCTATTTTAGCACTTTTAGATTTTAATAAGGTGTTTCAAGTAGATTGTGATGCTAGTGGTATTACAATAGGAGCTGTTATGAGCCAAGAAGGTAAACTTGTTGCTTATTTTAGTGAGAACTTAAATGATGCCAAGAGAAAATATTCTATTTATGATCAGGAATTTTATGCTATAGTTCAGGCATTAAAGAAGTGGAGACATTATCTGCTTCCTAAGGAGTTTGTTTTGTATACTGATCATCAAGCTTTTCAATATTTGAATAGTCAAGAAAAGTTGAATCAGAGGCATTTGAAATGGGTTGAATTTTTGCAGAGTTATACATTTGTTTTGAAACATAGAAGTGGAAAGTCTAATAGGGTTGCAGATGCTCTTAGCAGAAGGCAACTATTGCTGACAGAGATGCAGATTGAGGTGGTTGGGTTCCAGGAACTCAAGAATTTATATCCAGAGGATCCTGATTTTGGTGAAGCTTGGAAAGCTTGTATAGAACCTGTTACTCTAGATAGGATGAAATGGCTGGATTTTATCATCCAAGATGATATGCTATTCAGAGGGAGTCAGTTGTGCATTCCATGAAGTTCTATGAGGGAGAATCTCATCAAGGAGAAGCATAGTAGAGGATTGGTTGGATATTTTGGTCGTGATAAAACCCTTGCTTTGGTTAGTGAAAATTATTATTGGCCATAGTTACAGCAAGATGTGAAGAAGTTTGTATAGAGTTGCAGAGTATGTTAGATGGTGAAAGGAGTGAAGCAGAATATAGGTTTATATCAACCATTACCTATACAAGAGAAGCCTTGGGAGGATATCAGTATGGACTTTGTTCTTGGTTTACCGAGGACACAGCGGGGACATGATTCAATTTTTGTAGTAGTTGACAGATTTTCAAAGATGGCACATTTCATTCCCTGCAAGAAGACTAATGATGTTGTTCATGTAGCAGAATTGCTTTTCAGAGAAGTGGTGAGACTACATGGTTTGCCAAAGACCATAGTTTCAGATCGAGATACTAAGTTTGTTGGATATTTTTGGCAGACATTGTGGAAGAAGTTGAAGATAGATTTGAAATTTAGTTCATCACATCATCCATAGACTGATGGACAGACAGAGGTGGTGAATAGAAGTTTGGGAAATTTACTAAGATGTTTAGTTGGAGATAAGCCAACAGGATGGGATTTGATTTTACCACAGGCAGAATTTGCATACAATAATTCTGTCAACATGAGCACTAGTAAATCACCATTCTAGATTGTACATGGAAGTAGTCCAAAAAATGCATCTAAATTGAGAAAGATAGATAAAGGAGAAATAAGTAGTGCTGAAGCTAAGGATTTTGTAGAACACTTGAAGAACATCCATGAGGAGGTGAGGAAGCATATTACCAAGATGAATGCGCAGTATAAGGCTAAGGCAGATGAGAAAAGGAGGCATAAGAAATTTTAGGTTGGGGATGAAGTCATGGTTCATTTGTGGAAGGAGTGATTTTCGATCGGTACATATAACAAGTTGAAAATGAAGAAGTTTGGGCCATGTAACATATTGAAGAAGCATGATTCAGGAAATGCATATGAGGTAGAATTGCCTAGTAAGCTGAATATTTCACCAGTGTTTAACATTTCAGATTTGACAGAGTATCACGAAGGAGGTGTTGAAGATGAGGTTGCAGCAGCACAGTGGAGTATTCCAACAACTAGTTCAGATATCAAGGAGATTGAAGACATACTAGATAGTCATGTTGGCAGAAGCACAAGGAACAGGACATATGAAGAGTATTTGGTCAAATGGAAAGGATGACCTGTTGAAGATTCATCATGGCTAGCAAAGGAGGAGGTTAACCATCTTGGTTTTCCTCTACACACCTGAGTCATGACAGGGTCACTTCTCAAATTACCCCGGGTGTCTGATGCAGGAGCATCCTGGGTGTAAGAGAAATCTTGCATCACCCAAAAATATTTCTATTTTTGTATTCAATAAGGGCTATCTTGTGCAGAGTTGCTATTTATGGAGACTTGTTATTTTTAGTAAGTGGTCTTACGATCTCGTAATGTTCTGATTTTACATGTGGAGGTTCATCTCAGTCATATCAACCTGCCAGCAAAGTTTCAAGGCTAGATCAGGTCTAGTTTTGAAGATATTGAGGATCTTCAGTATTGGCAGCAGGGTACAGAAACTTTGAACTCAGTTTTGAAGGCTTTAGAGGCCCCGGATGAGGTCAAAAAATTGGGTGACGAGTGCTTTGCGCAGGTCAAGCATGTAGAGTGCTTCATAGCATTTCTAAAATGGGGTTATAATAGTCAATCGAGTCAACTGGTGATGACTTATGGTCTCCGGAAGTCGGGCCACTTGAAATGGCAGAAAATAATTTTCCTTCAAAATTTCTGTTTGGGTTTCAAAAGTTATTTTGAGCTGACTTTGATGTAATAAATTGAAAAATAAAATAATTCTAAGTTTGGTCGGCCCTTAGGGCTAAATTTTTGGAACCTTCTCGGGCGGTGGAAATTGCCTATATAAAGAAGGCCCGTAGTGTTGTCTAGGGTAGTTCTGGGTATTGATTCGAGGCTTTGTCCTATAGAATATTGTAAGGGAATGCCCATGTGGCTTTGCATATTGTAATTCTGAAAGTTTGTAATTCCACATTTGTGGAGATAATAAGAAGCCAATTTTTTGTTCTTGCATATTATTGTTGTTGTTTCTCTATTTCTATTATGTGTTTGTGGTATTAAGGGGAACACCCTTCATCACATGAGATGTGCTTTCTCCTCTTGAGTATGGTTCCACCTTCACCCCTATTTTTGAGTCATTTTGAGACTCTTTGTTTTAGCCTTGGAAGGGAGATTTGATTGTCTGTTATGTTTATGTTGTTATTGTGGGTTTTCTTGGTTGTCTCCTTGTCTTTGTGATGGTTCCCCTAGCTTCAGGGTGGCTTCATAGAAGCCTAGGTTGGGAGGTGAGCACTCATTAGCCTATGTATTTTTATTGCAAGATTTGGAGCCATTGAAGACTTCATTGTTGGAGTTGAAATCTTGAAGAAGTTGAGGATGTTTTCATATTTGAGTTGAATCACTTTTGTTTCAAGATTATTGTTATTGCAAGGGAGTTTTGAGAATTCCTTGAGTTCCTTGTACATTGTAATGGAGAATCAGTCCAAGTCTTGTGATTGTAACAAGCGTTGTATTTAAGTTGTGAAGAAATTGTATGAAAGATTTGTTGGTAGTTTTATTTTTGAAAATATAGCATATTGTTCAAGGAAAGTTTTTGTGTATTCATGTTGTATACCATATGGAATATACAATGTATTGTTTCATGAAAGGAACGTAAAAAAAAATTAGTTGGTATAGTTTATGTAAGAGCATTGCTTATTTACTCATTGGGTTATCTTTATATTTTCATGTTGATATATTATAAGGAGGAAAATTTCTTGCAATTTCATTGCAGTTCATTGGCAATATTTCATTGAATAGAAATGATTAGAGCAAGGAAGAAAAGAACTTTATTAAATATCTTCTTACCCTCTCTCATTCAAATGAAAGTCCATGTTAGTATGATAGTAAATTTTGTTGAGATACAAAAGTGTTTTTAAAAAAAAAGATAACTTGGTTAAGTTTATGTTTGTTAAGTTATCATTGATCATTTCTACATAAAGTACTGTTTAGAATTCTTTCAATAATTAGGCCTAAAACTATCTCCTTTAGTGAATTTAAGGCCAATAAAATATATAACTATGTAGCATGAGTAATAAACAATCAAGGAGTGGAAGAGATCAAACAAGTCAAAAAAATCCTCAAATTGAGACCTACAGGTCTCTAGAAAATGTATGGGAAAAATTTCCCATACATTTTCCACTACACAGTCCATAAAATAATATAATCCCCTCTCCCACTTGGCACAAAAAAAAATATGATAGAGTAAGCTAATAATAAAAAAGAGGCCCTTTCATACTCAAGGTGAGCTTGGGTGGGCCCCACATGGGATGCCACCCAAGGTGCTCTTTTAGGAAAAAAATATTATAACAAACATTATTGATTAAAATGTCCTTTAATATATATATATATATATATATATATATATATATATATATATATATATATATATATATATATATATATATATATATATATATATATATATATATATATATATATATATATATATATATATATATATATATATATATATATATATATATATATATATATATATATATAAAAAAAGGGAAAAAGAAACATTATTAAACCACAAAAAGTTGTTTTAGAAAAAGAAATATTAAAAAGAATTTGAAAAGAAAAATGATTAAGGGGGGGTACATGGACCCCACACTCCCTAGCACCCTGTTCTAGGTAGGGGCGGGCCCTGCGCAAGGTAGGGTACCCACGCTACGTAGGCAGGGTAACACGTTGGCTAGGTAGCATGGGCCCCACCCCTTGCGTAGTCCCATGCAAGGGACTTAAAAACCAATAAACTTTTTCGCATATGTTTATTGTTTTAAATTTTATTTTTTATTAATATTTGTTTTATAATACATATTATTATTAATAATTAATATTAATATTATTAATGAATATAAATAATTTTTATTAAATTAATTATTATTTATATTAATTAATGTTAATAATATTAATTAATGTATATATAATATTTATTAATTTATATATATTATTATTTAACAATTGTGTTAATTAATATGTAATATTAATTAACATGATTATTATTTAATAAATTATTTATTAAATCTGTTATTAGTAATTATATTAATTAGATGCTAATAATTAATATTATTATTTAATTATTTTACGTTTTAGTAAATGTATTAATTGGTAATTAGTTTAATTATTATCACTTAATATTGTATTTATTTATTTGTTTGTGATGATATTTAATAATTGTATTAATTATTAAATACTAATAATTAATATAATTATTATTTATAAAAATTATGTTGTCATTTAATTTTATAAAGGGTTGACAGTATGCTTCCTATGGATGAGTAAAATGGGTTAATTTTTAGAACATAATAAGTTAGATGGTAACTTAATTTCATGAACAATGAAATTGGTTTAGCCATTTTTTTTAGATAATTAAAATTCCTTGGTATAGTATCACGATGCTTTAATAAATGAAACTTAACGACTCAATGTAGTACAAGATTGGCTATAGGCTCAATTATTCGATATTAGTATAGCTAAGACTATAGTTGGTACTTTCATGAATGAACTTTAATGTTAGACTGACTTTAATTGCAACTTCGTTATCTAGATATCATCCCTTGATAAGACTAATTCAACTAGTTACTTATATCACCAATGTATGCAAAGTAATATTGTCTCAGACTCTTTTCAAACTTTTATCTTAGTCAACTATTAACCTGCAACATAACTTAGACTTATATTGCCTTCAAAAAACAAGTTGGTGTGTTTTTGGAGTGAAATTTTATGGGCATGACATATACAAAAATATGCTCCTCCTCCTAGCTTTGAAAGAGGAGAAAGTTCCAACTCTCAAGATCAAGAAACTGATGATGATCCTTCCCACCCCTCTGTGAAAATCATCCCTATGGATCCTAGGGCTTCTACTTCAAGCTGCACTCTAGCTACTCTAGCAAATCATGTTACAAGTAGTAGTTGCTATTGCACCAAAAGATTGACCTATTAATGCCCGATACAACTACTAGACTTATAGAACATAAGAGGTTGTTAAACCATGTCATGAATCCTGAAGGGAGGCATTGGTGGTTAGTCCAACAATCCCCCCCCTCAATGTCACTTGAGGGGATTTGAACTTGTGACCAAGCTCTAATACCACTTGTTACAAGTAGTAGTTTCTGTTGCACCAAAAGATTGACCCGTTAATGCCCGATACAACAACTAGACTTATAGAACATAGGAGGTTGTTAAACCATGTCACGAATCTTGAAGGGAGACATTGGCAGTTAGTCCAACAAATCATGGGTACATAAGATGTCATCCTATTATAGCTTCATGGAACATTAGTAGATCCAGAATTGAAATGGTTCCTGTTCATGTACTATTTCAACCTAAAGAGGGACCTATTTCTCAGAATCAACCATATAGATTAGTCTCACATAATATTCCTCTAAATGAATCTAACCCTTCTAGGATGACTCTCAATCGACAATGTTTTATGGAAGATAACTTTTTTGATCTATCTGATTCATTCATGAATGATGAGGATGACACTGATATCTTTGCACTTGAGCCCATCCCATCAACTTCTCTTCCATCGTCCTCCTTGAGATAAGTGGCTCACCCACTTTCCACTCCATCTCTCCACCTAAACTAGTCATATCAACCTCATTCATCCATAATTCTTGAGTCTTTGGAAGTAACTTGGATGTGTAACAAAAAAAATAAATTAAAATCCACCTATATCTCAAAGTCACTATGTCCTGTCTAATCGACGTGTGACTACGAAGCAAAGAAGGCAATGTTCAAAAGACCACAAAGGTCTTCAAAAAAAAAAGAAAAAGAGATGATCAAAGCAAAAGAAAAATAGATCTCATGATCCATCTTACAAGAATTCCAATCAAAAACATCTCAAAAGCCAAAGAAAAAGTCAAAAGCTATGTGGATTCCCAAGCTAAAAGACTTGGATATCAAAAGAATTAAAAGTTTCTATTCAAGCTTCCAAATTCTCACACCTCCTTCCATTTCACCATGCTTGCTTCTCATACTCTATACTCTTCACTCCATCTTGCCTGTCCCAAATTGCATATCGGTATCTCCTCATTTCTAATGACATGACTAAGATAAATCTAGAACATACTCTCCCTAAATGTTTAGAGATCAGGAAATCTGACAAAGAGTTAAGATGTTTCCACAAGGATATTTGTGGGTCTTTCCTAAGTGATCTTTCCTTGACTATGGATCTCTCGATAGTTGGACACTACTAGCTGGGTCCCCTGATCACTACTACAACATCTTATTCTACTCCTAAAATTTCTCAAGTTGACTACTGTTAATATGATTTAGAACAACAAAGAGGGGGGGTGAATCAATTGTTCTTAGGTCTAGATGTATCAAAAACAAACTTTAAACTCTTCAACAAATTATATCTAATAACCAACACCTACTTGGTCATTACTGATTGCATAACAGAAACATAGAACAATGCAGTCCACTTATTCAATAGCATCTAACTTGTAAAAACATAGAAATGTTCAAACCAAAACATTCACACAAGTATCAACACCAAGATTTATAGTGGAAACCCAATTTGGGAAAAACCACTTTGTAACATGTTATTATTATGTTCACTCTTCTGAAGTGAGCTCGGTGAAAAGCCAACCCTGTCAAAGGTTACAAACACACTATCAGGTTGGACCCAGTTAAAGGATTTAAACCACTTTGTTAAACATGCACCTTGTTATAGGACTTACATACACTCCATTAGAATGCAACCTTGTTCAAAGGATTTATACCTATGAATGTTAGGTCAACCTTTATTAAAAGGATTTTGACTGTTACAATGGTTAGAAAGTAGTAGTAGTATTGATCTAAAAAACATACAACTTACTTTGCAAATATTAGATCCAATTCCATACACATATGTTGGCTTATTGACTATGAACCTTTTCCATCTCCATCACTGATCTACTCAAAACTCTCTTCAAGAAATCACAACACTTCTCCTTTAGCCTTGTTTTCTTAGATAGTCAATAACATCAACAATACTTCCTCCATATACTCCTTTTTCAACCTCTCACTTAGGTTTCCTTATTACTACGTCTATTAGGTCAATACATCTTTTTCTACTTAATCTCCTTCGTAGATCTTAGGGTTAGGTCAGATTCATTGAATCCATCCTACATTATGTTCTTCGGCTATCCTTCTAGAAATATCTCAAATATCTTAAAAGATTTACAATAAAATGCTTTACAATGCATTAAATACTTTCATAAAATTAATAAATAAAGTCAACACATTTTACATAATCCAAGAATTCAATGATGTCAGTTGGAAATCTGAATTCTTCCTCAAATGCAAAAATACTAACGCTCGGTCAATACTGTGCTCAACTTCTCGATCTCCTCTAGAAAGCTCGGTCACCACATAAACTTTTTCCTTGACAATTAACTGGTGTTCGGTCAACACTAATTTTACTTGGCATTTACTAGCTTGGTCAACACAAAAAACACTTGGCTTAAACTATATTTCTTCACTTTTTCTCGATTAAGCCTACCAATTTAGTCTCCATTCTTACTTAGATAAAAAATACATTGTCTTATCATTGTGCCACATAATCAAGTAGTCATTGAAGTATCAAGATAACTCAACCTTTCCTTAGGTGATGTTGTTACCAACATTGCCTATCCCCTTAGCAACACTCAAATAGATATAATACTTTCTTATATAGCAATAGTCTTACCAGTTAAGGTTTGACATCAATGACAATACAACAATTGCTTCAATTTCAATTTCCAACAATCTCCCTCTTTGGCATTGATGGAAACACCATATGAATATCACATGAATTACCAACCAATCCAAAAACTTATCTTTCCACTAGAAATATTTATAATATCCTTAGCTTCATTCTGATATAGAATCAATTAGCCATCCTTGACCATCCACTGAATTTCTCCCACTATCTTGATCTTCTCATTCTGTGTATTCATCTGTGATCATCTCCCTCTTTGACAAAAATGCCAAAGCAGTAACAAAAACATACATTCTATAGATGTAGATATTATCCTTACAGTTCAGTAACAATATTTCTCCCTCTGTCAGCTTGCTTATGACTGATTCTTGACTTTGTTGTACTTTTCACAACTCTAGGCTACTCCTAAAGTGTGACCTTTCTCTGCATCAATTTGTTAGATGTTCTTTGTAGCACATTTGATGCAGTGCTCCTAGCTTGACTAGGCAGCCTCAATTAGGGGAAGGACCCCTATTTGACTTCTTAGGCATTCCTGAGCTTCTTTAGGTAAAGCCTTAGTGAATATGTCTACTAATTGTTCCTTTGTATTCACATATTCCATGTGGACCTCTTTATCCTGTACCAGTTCTCTCAAGTAATGATACTTGATGGCAATGTGTTTGGTCTTTGTGTGCATCACTAGATTCTTAGAGATGTTGATAGCACTTGTGTTGTCATAGAAAATGACAACTGGTTTAGTGATTTCTTCTTTCATGCCTACCAACAATTTCTTTATCCATATCAAATTTGAATAGTTCACAGCTGCAGCCACATACTTAGTTTCAGCAGTAGATTGGGAAATTCAATTTTGTTTCTTGCTTGTCTAGGAAACTAATCTTTGTCCAAGAAAGAAAGCTCCACCACTAGTACTCTTTTTTTCATCTACATTTCCTGCCCAATCAACATCTGTATAGACTCTAAGTTCAAATTTGTCATGCTTCTTGTAGAACAATCCATAGTTAGCAGTTCCCTTAAAATATCTCATGATTCTTTTAACCGCCATCATGTTAGTTTCCTTAGGGTTGGTAGAGAATCTTTCCACAATCCCAACATCTAATGCAATATCTAGTTTGCTATGTACAACATACTATATCTTTCTGATCATAGATCTATACAAAGTCTAGTTAACTTCTACAACATCATCATTTTTAGACAACTTTTGTCCAGTAGCCATGGGAGTACTTACTGGCCTTGAATCTTCCATACTAGAGGTTGTCAGTATCACATGAACATATTTAGACTGAGTGATGAAAATTGTTGGCATTAAGCAGTATTGCCACTAGTGACAACACTTATTAGCATTCTGAGTGTAAACCGAGAAGACAGTGTAAACCGAGCAGACAGTGTAAACCGAGCAGACAGTGTAAACCGAGAAGATAGTGTAAACCGAGCAGACAGTGCAAACCGAGCAGACAGTGCAAATCGAGAAGACAGTGCAAACCGAGCAGACAGTGCAAACCGAGCAGACAGTGCAAACTGAGCAGACAGTGCGAACTGAGCAGACAGTGCAAACCGAGCAGACAATGAAAATCGAGTAACATCTTGTCTACCGAGTCACCAATGCTTACCGAGTTCAATACCTACCGAGTGATCAGTATGAACCGTGCCTTCACTTCTACCGAGTGCATGACGATGCCGAGTAATGCAGTGGACGCCGAGTACCAGAAAGTCACCGAGTCACTGTGAAGGAACCGAGTAACCATATTTGGGCCGACTTAGTAGCACTTATGTTTATTTGTCAAGCCGACTGTATAATTGTAATTGTAATTAATTGTTTGAGACTTGTATATAAACTACATTGTAAAAAGATGAAAAAGAATATAGAAGAATATATGTGAAAGAAAAAGAAAGGCAGAGATAAGCGAATTGCAGAAGGCTTCAGAAGTATAAGGTTCAGCAAAGACAAATTCATCACACAAGGTGATCAGTACATCAGAGAATCTCAATCAGCAATCCAGTTGCAAAGCAGAGATCTACTGTTTCATTCTAACAGGTGAATCAGTACTAAATCCTTTAACCGGGTAGACTTAACAGTCTTTGTATAAATCTCTTTACCGAGTGCATACTTCACTGTATGTTTGTAAATCCTTTAACAGGGTGGATTTAGCAATCCTTATTGCTCCTAACAGGGCAGATCATCGGAAGTGATCAAATTGTAAGCCTTAACCGGCCAACTTTATTCTGCAGTATTAAAGCTTTGTGGGTTTCATCCCCACCCCAGTTTTACTTTCTTTTGGAAGGTTTCTGGGTAACCAAATTCATGTGTCTTTATTGTGAATGCTTTTTAAGTTTCATGCCTTCTGTATGCAAAGGTTAAAAGTAAAATACATGTTAAAACTAGAAAAGAATTTGGAGTTACTGATTCACCCCTCCCCTCTCAGTAACTTAGTTAATTCCTAAATATTTCCAACAATTGGTATCAGAGCTACATTGGTTCTCAAGACAAAGCTTAACTAGCTTGAGCAAAGATCCAGGACAATGGAGGTATTCAAACTGAACAAGGTGATTGAAAATGAAAAGCTAGATCTGGAAATGGCCATAGCTAAACTCAAAGAAGCAAAAGAACATCTTTCCCAATCCCTGAGAAGAAGGAAGGAACTTGCAAATCAGATGAATGATCAGAATTACATTGAAGAAAAGATTGAAGATCTTCTTCCCTCAAATAACTCAGATGAAGCAAACAATGCTATCAAAGAACTCCTAGAAAAGAATGGGTCTCTACAGGAAGAAGTGAGAAAATTGAAAAGAGAACAAGAACTACACTCCACAAGATTCTGTGAGATCTTGGAACTGAAAAACAAGTTGAAAGATGAATTAGATGAAAGAAACATTGAAGTCCAAAACAAAACCCTTCAGCTAGAAAACCTAATTGATCAGATCTCTCATACAAATGAAGAAATTCTAAATCTAAGTTCAGAAATAGAAAACACAAAAGAAGAACTAAGATCTGAAAAGGAAATCAATCTAAGATTGATGGATGACCTAAATGCTGAAAAACAAATCAATGAAGGAATGCTGAAAAGTCAAGAAGACTTGAATCAGCTGTATGAACGAAATCTTCATAGGCAAAAAGGAAAAGCAGGACTTGGATACAAAGAAGAAGGCGAATCCTCTAAGCAAGGTACTAAAAGAAATCAAAAACCTACTTGTAATCATTGTGGTAAAATAGGACATACTTCAAATAAATGTTGGAACAATGAAAAAGCAGAATTCAATGGAAAATGTTATAGCTGCAATCAACCTGGTCATAAAGCAAATGAATGCAGGGAAAAACCTAGATTCAGAGGTAATTGTCACAAGTGCAACAAACAAGGTCACAAGACATCCGAGTGCAGATCCAAGATATTTAATCCAGCAGAACAAATTGTGAAAGCAATGTTTGGATGGGACTACAACACCTGGTGTAGATGTCATTACTGTGGAGAATATGGACACATTGGCATGAATTGCATAAAACATCATCTAAGGAAAAGAGATACTACCATAAGATGTTTCAAATGCACTAAACTCGGTCACATAGCCAGAAACTGCATGAATGCCAGTGAAATTGAAGAAGGAAAGAAGAATGAAGCAACTAAGGTCAGGAAACAGGTCAGACAAAAATGGATTCCTAAAGCTACCGAGCAATCCAGTCCAAGTATTGGAATGGATGGCTCTACTGACTCGGACTAAATTTCCAAGGAAGCACTGGAACTGTACTCTCATAGATCAATCTCAAACAGTTCCAGAACCGAAATTAAAAGAAAAGTCTAAATCAGCATGCAAGATGCAGTGAGATCTCAGCGAGGTCGGTATAGTCTTCACCGAGCGAGGTCGGTATAGTCTTCACCGAGCAAGGTCGGTATAGTCTTCACCGAGCGAGGTCGGTATAGTCTTCACCGAGCGAGGACGGAGCATTATGAATTCTCGAGTTCACCGAGTTACGAAGTCTTTTCCGAGCAATTAATTCTTGGTGGGTGACAGTCTGTCAGAATTCCTACCCTAATTTGAAATGAGCATTAATGACAGAATTTTAAACAAAAAGCAAGTAATCGAACTCATTCTTCACCGCGAATCTTTAAGCACTTTGAGAGCAGAAAACTTCAAGGGCAACCCGGCGATTTAATACTCTTGCGAAAGGAATTTTCTGTGAGCTACCATGGCATCATCCAGCACCTCAGCGAAGAAAGGATCAGACATGTTAGTCCAAGGGGAGTGGAAAGCACCAGATTTTAAGATCGTGCCCGCAGTTGCAGCCGCCCTAGATCCGAACGGAGCTCAATCTCAGATTCCTCCTAAGGTACTGCTTATCAACGATATCTGTAATCATTTTAACTGTTCTATTCAAGAAATGGGAAATCTAGAACTAGACATTGTGCGTGAGGAACTATGTGTGGATGGTACTTTGAAACCCGAGCACAAACATCTGGAAGATAAGGGTTTAGTCCACATTGCACATCTTCCTCGAAACTTTCGAGATAAATGGGTTAGGTACATTCTCAGCCGAGTACACGATGGCAAGATTTGGCTTGAGCAACCTATTGAGATCACAAGGAAAATGATTCATCATGTTACCGGTCTTCCCATGTTGAACAAAGCAAAAACTACCAAAACCCTAGGTCGGACGGAACTAGAAAAGAAAACCCTAGCCGAGTGGGATGGTAGAGGCATGAAGGTTAGCAGCATTACCGACGCCGAACTGAAGTTTGGTACACATATCATTGCACACAAGATTTACAGTTCTAGTCGACAGAACAGTGTCTCATGTGAAGCTGTTGACCTAGCATACAAAGTGGTCAAAAACAACTTAACATTTGACCTAGCAGACTTATTGTTGAAACAGTTCAACAAGAACATGGAAAGCATCAAAACTTCCAAAAACAATCCATGTAAGTTTGGATCTTTGATAGTCTGTTTATTCTTCTATGTTCAGAAATTCTTCCCTTCAAAAGGAAAAGTTGTATGGAGAAAAGATGTGCCTGTACTTTATGAAATTAATGAATACATCGCAGAAATGGGTGAAAACTTTGAAAGCATCATGGATAATTATTTTGAGTCTTTCAAAGAGAAAATGAATGACAGATTCCGGATTCCACAGAAGTTGGTGGAAGATTACAAAGATGATATCTGTTTTATGGTAGATTGTGATAATGTGTATATTCAAGCAGTTAAACCAAGAACTGTGTATGCAAAACCTCTTCCTTATGAGGTAAATATTGATGAAACCAAGAACATTATTGAAGCACTTCTAAATCAGCCTGTCAATCCCAAAGCCCCATATTTTGGAACATATGATGAAGCTAAGATGAGAATTGAACTAAGCATAAAGCTTCCACAGGCGGTAAACAAAGGAAAGAAAAGAATAGCTAAAATGCAAATGATAACCGAGGAGAAAGAAGAAATAGGTGAAAAAGAAGAGGAAAAGGATGAGAAAACAGAGGAACCAGAACCTGCAAAGAAGAAAGGAAAAGTTTTTATCACTAAGGCATCTGTGCCTCCCACTGCTGTGTTCACAAGGAGAAATACAAGAGGAAAGGCAGAAAAGGCAGAAAAGGCAGATAAGGCAGATAAGGACATAGTATTCAAAAGGCCTCCTCTAACCCTTCAAGAAAAGCTCAAACTCTTCAGAGATGGATTAGGATCTGGAGTAAGTAACATAAAATCCTTGAGATATGAAACCAGATCGGAAGCAGAGCAGAAGGAAATAGAAGATGCTGTTGTTGAGAAGATGGGACAGTGGAAATACTCTCCTGAAGAAATTACCCCACAGGTTCCTGCAGTTCTATTGAATCCGATAAGAATGAGATGGAGCAATGCAAGGCAAACTGTAATAGACATATTTGATCAAAACCTAAGACAGTTGATGCCGAGCCTGAACAATGATGAAGTGAAGAAGGCACTAAAAGAGAATGAAAACAAGATGACACTGAAGTTCAATACTTGTTTGATTTTGATCAACAATATTGAATCGGTTGTGAAGGCTGCAAAAGCCACATGGAAGAACATTTACCACCTTCACCAACCGAGCATTGAAACTGTAATTATAAAGGATATTGAAGATGACAGCGATGAGCAAGAAGAAGACACCGAGGTAGATGATACTGTAAGGATAGCAGCAGAAGTCATTGCATCCCTTCCTACCTCTCCAGTGAAAGTCTCTGCATCCAGCCCAGAGACACCTTCAAGCATGGTTGTGACAACTTCCACATTTGTCCAATTATCCCTAGCAACATCAAAGGCAGCTACCATTTCTTCTACCGAGCTGCAGTCTCCTGTACCAGTAAGTTTTCCAGCTTTTGAATCATCAAGTGTAAATATTGTAAGTTCTCCAGTAGAAAGTATACCAGTGTCAATAGCCAGCCCTATTTTATCTACTATCACTACTACAAGAGCATTAAGTACAGATAAGCCTAAGGCTCTACCGAGTATAAAATTTTTGGGTAAAAATATAGTTGAGGATATAGACCTAGACGAAGAGATAGAGATTCCTACTCTGGATTTTGCAAATCTCTCAGCAGACCAGATGCAGAATATAGGTGAGATCCTCCAAAGGAAAGCAAAACAAAAGAAGCTTAAGGAGGAGAGAGACAAGGAGTATCAAATCATCAAGGATGCTAAGGACATTTTGTCTGATGCATTAGGCATTAAAGTAGACTCCTCCCAGCATGTTTTGTTACAATTGGTAGAAGCAGTTGAGAAATATAATGAGGACTCATCCGAGACAGAGAAGTTAGTTGAAAGAGCCGAGAAAAGATTCAACAATAAAGTGCTTGAGCACATTGCTCAGCACATAGCTATTAACCAAGTGGAATTATCTTCAGTTTTGTCTAACACAGAGTCTATTTATTCGAATGCTACCTCTCTTTTGGCCAGACTATGCAATTTTGCCGAGTTCACAAAGGATGTCAAAAATAAAATGAATAAAATGGATGAGGATATGAAGATTAGCATACAGAAGCTGCAACTTGAACCAAGTTCAAGCTCTGCTCATCACATGAAAATTTCACATCTATCCAATATGCAGTCTGATCTATTGAAAGAAGACTCAAGGATCCGGTCCACACTGCTAGACATCCAACACATGATCCTTCCCATCATGAATACAATGTATAAGCACATTGAACATTCCAGAACATTGATTCATGACAATCAGTTCTCCATAGCAGATCACATGATTGAACTCTCTGCAGAAATCCAAATTGCCATACAAACATGTAAGATTCTGCAAGAAAGTTGGGACAGAACCCTGGCACTAATAATGAAGGTACATTCTGATTTCTTATCAAATTTTGGATTCTCTCTGTAAATAAATTGTATATGCACCTTTGGCATTATCGTCAAAAAGGGGGAGATATGTATAGAAGGAGAGAGATGTATACTGTATAGATTTGTATAAGAAACAGTTAGCACATTGAAAGGGGGAGACAATGTATATAGCCCTATAACAAAGACAAATTTTGGAAAATCAAAATAAAACTCAGCATGATTCGGTGTATATAAATTTTGGCCAATAAGTGTTTTTGTCACTAATGCCAAAGGGGGAGATTGTTGGCATTAAGCAGTATTGCCACTAGTGACAACACTTATTAGCATTCTGAGTGTAAACCGAGAAGACAGTGTAAACCGAGTAGACAGTGTAAACCGAGTAGACAGTGTAAACCGAGAAGACAGTGTAAACCGAGCAGACAGTGCAAACCGAGCAGACAGTGCAAACCGAGAAGACAGTGCAAACCGAGCAGACAGTGCAAACCGAGCAGACAGTGCAAACCGAGCAGACAGTGCAAACCGAGCAGACAGTGCAAACCGAGTAGACAATGAAAATCGAGTAACATCTTGTCTACCGAGTCACCAATGCTTACCGAGTTCAATACCTACCGAGTGATCAGTATGAACCGTGCCTTCACTTCTACCGAGTGCATGACGATGCCGAGTAATGCAGTGGACGCCGAGTACCAGAAAGTCACCGAGTCAGTGTGAAGGAACCGAGTAACCATATTTGGGCCGACTTAGTAGCACTTATGTTTATTTGTCAAGCCGACTATATAATTGTAATTGTAATTAATTGTTTGAGACTTGTATATAAACTACATTGTAAAAAGATGAAAAAGAATATAGAAGAATATATGTGAAAGAAAAAGAAAGGCAGAGATAAGCGAATTGCAGAAGGCTTCAGAAGTATAAGGTTCAGCAAAGACAAATTCATCACACAAGGTGATCAGTACATCAGAGAATCTCAATCAGCAATCCAGTTGCAAAGCAGAGATCTACTGTTTCATTCTAACAGGTGAATCAGTACTAAATCCTTTAACCGGGTAGACTTAACAGTCTTTATATAAATCTCTTTACCGAGTGCATACTTCACTGTATGTTTGTAAATCCTTTAACAGGGTGGATTTAGCAATCCTTATTGCTCCTAACAGGGCAGATCATCGGAAGTGATCAAATTGTAAGCCTTAACCGGCCAACTTTATTCTGCAGTATTAAAGCTTTGTGGGTTTCATCCCCACCCCAGTTTTACTTTCTTTTGGAAGGTTTCTGGGTAACCAAATTCATGTGTCTTTATTGTGAATGCTTTTTAAGTTTCATGCCTTCTGTATGCAAAGGTTAAAAGTAAAATACATGTTAAAACTAGAAAAGAATTTGGAGTTACTGATTCACCCCTCCCCTCTCAGTAACTTAGTTAATTCCTGAATATTTCCAACAGAAAATTCCTTTCTGCATCTGATATACTTGCAAACAAACAAAAAATTTGATCTCCCCAAACATACTCATTTCAAATTTAGTTTGCATTTCATTTGAAAATTTCTTACAGAAGTCATCTTGTCCACCAAATATAATATCATCTACAAAGATCTTAGCCAACAAGATTCCTTTACCTTCTTCATCTTTCATGTATAGATTGCTTGTGTCATTTGTCCTTTAGAATCCAATTTGTATTAGGTAGTTGTGCAATCTCTCATACCATGCTCCAGGAGCTTGCTTCAGTCCATATAGTGATTTATTCTATTTGAAAACCATGTGTCTTCTATTTGGATCAACAAATCCTTCTAGCTATTCAATATATACTTCTTCTTCCAATATACCATTTAAAAATGTAGACTTAACATCTATTTGGTATACCTTGAAACCTTTATAGACAACATATGCAAGTAGAGTTCTAACTCCTTCCAATCTTGCTACAGGGGAAAATGTCTCCCCATAATCTATTCCTTCTTCTTGTGCATAGCCTTTGCATACCAACCTAGATTTATTTCTTGTGATTTGACTATGTTCATTCAGCTTATTACAAAATACCCACTTTGTCCCAATGACATTCTTATTTTCTGGTCTTGACAGTAGAGTCCAGGTATCATTCTTCTCTATCTGGTCTATCTCTTCATTCATTTCTTCCATCCAATCTTCATTTTCTAATGCCTCCTTTGTTGTCTTAGGCTCAAATTCACATAGTAAACATGTTGGATCTCTTGCCTTTCTTTTGGTCTGAATTCTAGTATCTTTATCTTGAATAATCTGTTCAAGCTTGTGATGTCTCTTTACATATTGTGCTAGAATAGATTCTACTCTCCTTTCATTTTTCTCATTAGGTTCACTAATAAGATTGTTAGATTCAGCTTCTAAATGCTCAGCAACCTCTTCCTAATACTCGGTAGCTTCTTCCTATTGCTCGACACATTCTTCTTCTTCTCTCTCTGCATTGTTGTCCTGATGCTTGACATTGCTTACCCGAGACTCAACATCAAGTGCAGGGCTGTCACTTGCCTCTTCTTCCTCTATATACACAAAAGATTTGTAATCTTCTGGTTCTTTATTACTATCAGCTTCATTTTTCTCTGCATACTCATCAACTTTGACATTCACAATTTCCACAATTTTGTTAGTGTTAGAATTCAAACACTTATAAGCTTTACTTTTTGTGGAATAGCCTAGGAACATACCCTCATCACGTTTAGCATCAAATTTTCCATTTCTACTGTCCTTTAATATATAGCACTTACTTCCAAAAATTCTAAAGTACTTTACATTCAATGCATACCCATGCCATAATTCATAAGGTGTCAGATTTGTACCTTTTTTGATCTATACTTGGTTAAGAGTATAAACAGTTGTACTCATAGCTTCTTTCCAACACTTTTATGCAACATTATTTTCAATCATTAATGTCCTTACACAGTCCAAGATAGATTTGTTCCTTCCCTCTGCTATACCATTTTGTGGAGGAGTTCTAGGTGTGGACATTTGTCTTTTGATCCCTCTATCATTGCAAAATAGATTAAATTCATTTCATGTAAATTCTCCACCTCGGTCAAATCTCAGACACTTCAGGTTCTTACCTATCTCTTTTTCAACCTTAGCCACATACCACTTAAAATTTTGAAAAACATCAAATTTTTCCTTTAAGAACATTACATGCATCATTATTATGATATAATCATCAATAAATAGGATAAAATATCTAGCACCACAATAGCTTTGTACACCCATCGGTCCACAAAGGTCAGTATGAACCAAATCTAAGATATTCTTAGAAGTAAAGGTTTTTCTCTTAAAACTAAACTTTTTCATCTTACCCAACTGACATTCTTTGCACATTACATTCTTAGGTTTCTTCAATCTAGGTAGACCTCTCACTTTCTTTTTCTTGCTAATTTCTACCAGATTATCAAAATTAACATGACATAGCCACTTATTCCATAACCAAATATCATCAAGTTGTGCAATCATACATGTTTCTTTAGATGGGTCTAGATAGAACAAATTACCTCTTGTCTGTTCTCCACTTCCAATCAATTCACTAGTGGCATCAAATATTTTGGCCTTTATATGATGAAATTCCACTCAATAGATAGTGCTATTAAGCTGTGCAACACTCAACAGATTATAGTTAAGACCCTCAACCCAATAAGCATTTTCACTAGTGATCTTATCAGTCAACTTAATCAATCCTTTTCCTCTAATAGTACATGGTGCATCATTACCAAATTTCACACTCCTACCTTTATAATGATCTAAGGTATTAAACTTACTCTTATCTCCAGTCATATGATGTGAACAACCACTGTCAATAATCCATTTATCATTTTTGTTCACATAAGATATTAATGCAGTTTTCTCATCCTCATTAGATTCATCTTTCATTGTAACATAGACAACCTCAATTTCAAAATCATCACTATTAGTGTCAGTCTCTTCTTCGAAAATGTAGCAGGATTTCTTACCTTTTCCTTTGTAGTCCTTGTAGCTTCAGTAACCTCTATCTTCTCTTTTGTATTTATGCTTTCTGTCTCTTTCTTCATCCTTATTATCCCTATCAGGACATCCAGTAGCTATATGACCAACTTTATTACATGAAAAACATATAATAAGGAGTTTACCTTTGTACCTTCATTTTCCCCTTTTTAGTCTTCTAGCCATAAGAGCTTCTAGATCCTCAAGTTCTTCATTAGATGTTTCACTATCACTTTCACTTTCACTTTCATTGATGCATCTTTATTTTTCCTTCTTTGACTTACTTAGAACCATTTATGACTTAAAAGTAGATTCAATATTACCAACACTGAAGTTATCATAGTTAGAAAGTTCAAAAGCAGTAAGCTTACCAACCAAACTTTCTAAAGTAAGAGCATTAGTAGAGTTACATCTAGATTCCTGAATTGCAAAAATTTTGATTGCATAGATAGGATGAAGAGTTATCAATACTTTTCCTATTATAGTTTCATCCTCAATAGTTCCATTTGCTCCTCTAATAGAATTTACAACTTCTTTTACTCTACCATAATATTGTGCAATATTCTCACCTTTTTGCATTCTCATTTCATCAAATTTACCTCTTAGGCTCTCAGCTTTTGCTCTCAGCACATTTATGTCACCACCATAAATATTTGCAATGGTGTCCCACATTTGCTTTGTAGTACTACAGTCTTTAATGTCTTCAAATTTTGGATAACTTAGGGTAGATGCAATCTCCAACATTGTGTGGTTGTGCTCTTGTTTAGCTTTCATTTCCTCAGTAGTTAAAGGTGCAAAAGGTTTGACATAGTCATGCTGAATGTAATACTTTATAGAATCACCAATACCGACTAGATGCAACTTCATCAAGTTTTTCCATGCAGGAAATTTTTCCTTATTTAGCTTTCGTACCTCCTTACACATCTTGATCATTTGCTTCAAGTACCTTCAAACTTGTTCTCTGTAAGCACTAACAGCTCTGATACCAATTGTTAATATGATTTAGAACAATAGAGGGGGGGGGTAAATTAGTTGTTCTTAGGTCCAGATGTAAAAACAAACTTTAAACTCTTCAATAAATCAGATCTAATAACCAACACCTACTCCGTCATTACTGATTGCATACCATAAATATACAATAGTGCAGTCCACTTATCCAATAGCATCTAACTTGTAAAACATAGAAATGTTCAAACCAAAACATTCACACAAGTATCAACACTAGGATTTATAGTGGAAACCCAATTTGGGAAAAACCACTTTGTAACATGTTACTATTATGTTCACTCTTCTAAAGTGAGCTCTGTGAAGAGCCAACCCTGTCAAAGGTTATAAACACACTGTTAGGTGTGACCCGATTAAAAGATTTAAACTGCTTTGTTAGAAGTGCGGCTTGTTATAGGACTTACATACACTCTATTAGAATGAAACCTTGTTCAAAGGATTTATATATATGACTGTTAGGTCAACCTTTGTTAAAAGGATTTTGACTATTACAATGGTTACAAAGTAGTAGTAGTATTGATCTGAAAAACATACAACTCACTTTGCAAATATTAGATCCAATTCCGTACACATATGATGGCTTACTGACTATGAATCTTTTCCATCTCCATCACTGATCTACTCAAAAATCTCTTCAAGTAATCACAACACTTCTCCTGTAGCCTTCTTTTCTTAGACAGTCAATAACATCAACAATACTTCCAGCATCTACGACTTTTTCAACCTCTGGCTTAGCTTTCCTTAATACTACCTCTATTAGGTCAATACATCTTTTTCTACTTAATCTCCTTCGTATATCTTAGGGTTGGGTCAGATTCATTGAATTCATCCTACATTATGTTCTTCGGCTATCCTTCTAGAAATATCTGGAATTTTTTAAAAGATTTACAATAAAATGCTTTACAGTGCATTAAATGCTTTCATACAATCAATAAATAAAGTCAACACATTTTACATAATCCAAGAATTCAATGATGTCAGCTATAAATCTGAATTCTTCCTCAAATACAAAAATACTAACGCTTGGTCAATATTATGTTCAACTTCTCGGTCTCCTCTAGAAAGCTCAGTCACCACATAAACTATTTCCTTGGCTAACACTGTCTTCCTCAACAATTAACTAGTGTTCGGTCAACACTGATTTTACTCGGCATATACTAGGTCGTTCGACACAAACAACACTTGGCTTAAACTAGATTTTTTCACTTTTGCATGGTTAAGCCTACCAGTTTAGTCTTCATTCTTACTTAGATAAATAATACATTATCTTATCATTGTGCCACATAATCAAGTAGTCATTGAAGTATCAAGATAAATCAACCTTTCCCTAGGTGTTGTTGTTACCAACCTTACCTATCCTTTTAGCAACACTCAAATAGATATAGTACTTTCTTAAATAGCAATAGTCTTACCAATTAAGGTTTGGCATCAATGACAATACAACAATTGCTTCAATTGTAGTTTCCAACAGACTAATACTATACCAATTGAGGTTGAGATTCCTACTTTGAAAGTCTCTTTGAAAGGCCTCATCATTGATGAAGACATTAGAATATCCTGAGTACAAGAGATAGAACTACTAGATGAATGTCGACAAGTGGCGTTCAATCATCTTCGAGCATATCAGAAACATATGTCCAAGAGCTACAACAAGAAAGTTAAACCAAGGGACTTCAAAGTGGGTGATCTCATCCTGAGAGAAAACCCTAAGAAGCAACAACAGTGGATCTAGAAGAAAAAGTTTGAACCGAATTGGCTTGGTCTTTATATTGTCACCACAACATTTGGGTTTGGTGCATATCAACTATCTACTACTGAAGGAGAAAAACTCAAAGAGCCAATCAACGCTCTGTACCTGAAGTGATTCTACAGCTGAGACATCTTCTGAATGCTCCATGTACATACTTTATTTTTAAAAAATCCTAAAAATTGCATAATGTCAAGGTGGTCCTACCATAGTGTGTCCCATTTTTTGGCCAACTTTGACACAGAGATCAACATTCTAAGATAAAACTTCACTTTCAAACACCTGTTGCCGCAAAACTATTAAGAATTTGAAGATGATGTAAACTAGAGTCTTTTAGTATTTTCTTTCTAATTTATAAATACATTTTCATAAAAAAAAATTAAATTCATTTTTCCTTCTCCTTCAAAAAGTCTTTTGTGTGAAAAATTGTGTTTTTAAGGAGTTACTGTCACTTGGATCAACATATATAATGATGTAATTCTTTCGAGATTATATTTATAACTTCAATATCTAAAAGATTCAATTGGTTTCATTCATTTTGGGTCAATATTTCATAGTTTATTAAGTTCTAAAGTGACAGTTGTAATATCCCAAAAATGGGCTATAGGTTCATTAACCTCCTATATCAACATATCGAACAAAATCGACATCAAAGTCCTAACCTAAGGCACATCTGAACATCATCAAATCCTAATTGATTATCATAAATTCTACATCGGAGAATATTCCTAGTAATATTCCTAGTCATCCTAATTATCTTTAATTTAATGATTATTTGGGGATAAATCTTATTTATCCTAAAGTTTGATTAAATGAATATTCTCAATATTTAATTAATTAGATTTAATTTTGCCACTTAATTATTTAATTGAAGTTAATTATATTTACTCCTAAATAGTATTATTTAATTTTGACAATAAATCCAAAATCTTATGAATAATTGATTAAATTCTTATTTAATTAATTAAAGCAAGTTGTCAATTTTTAATGATATTATTTTTGAATAAAAGTTTGAAAAATAATTGATTCACCCATAAATCAATTGTTTTATTTTTCAAAATCAGTTAAGTTGGAAATAAATCACTTTATTATTAAATTAATTCATAAAATAAAACATGCACAATCAAGAAAAGTAGACAACTATCAATTATCAATTAAAGCTAAACTCTATTTTGAGTTAGACTCTGCTTTTGCATGTTTTTGTGAGTTAATTATTCTTTATAATTAGATAACTCAAAAATCTAGCTAAGTTAATCTGAGTGATTTATGGCTTTTTTCCATGCATCCTCAAAGCCCTAGATTTCTATAAATTAAGGCTTTAGCTCTTCACAAAAGATCCACAAGAATTGCATAATCACGCTGCTGAATTGGAGATTGAAGAATCATCTTTGCAAATCCAAGCTTTGTGAGATCAATATTGCATAGTTTTTCATATCATATTAGTTTTCATTTGTTAGATCATTTAGCATATCATAGCATATTAGTTTTTACATATCATAGATTCATATCAGTTTTTCATCAGAATTGCATAGAAAACCAAAAAAATAGATTAATTGCATTCATTTCATATCTAGATTTTGCATTCAAATCCTTCATTTAGGTGTCGTCAAGGTCACTGATCTTGGTTCAATCTGAGAAGATCATACTCACACCTACTAGAAGGCAGTAAATCGCCCGGTTAGTTAAGTTTTTATTCTATTGCATGATTTTGATTTTTGCTAATGTCTAATGTTTTACTGAAGTGTTGTGTCTACAGATCAGGTACAAAATTCACACACACATTTTTGGTGCCCACTGTGGGGCCCTGAAATAGGTTTCCATTCTATTCTATCAAATTTTTATCATTTTTCTTGAATCCAGGACCACAAGGTTAATTTTTGTGAGTTTTGTGATAAATTTCTGGGTTGTTTTTCCAGAAATCTGACTGATGTTTTTATTGGTACATGCACATATGACATGATAAAAATAAAAAATTTATATTTTTAAAAATTTATTTGAGTTATCTTTCATTTTCCATTGGTTTGTATTAATTTTGTTTTGATTTGCAAAAGTTATGATCATTTTAGTGAAGACTAGTCTGAACCTGATTTTATGAAATCTGACTGATGTTTTTATTGGTACATGCACATATGATATGATAAAGATCCAAAATTTATATTTCTAGAAAGGTATTTGAGTTATCTTTCATTTTACATTGGTTTGGATTAATTTCATTTTTATTTACAAAAGTTATGATTATTTTAGTGAAGACTGGTCTGAACCTGATTTTATAAAATCCGACTGATGTTTTTATTGGTACATGCACATATGATATGATACAGATCTAAAATTTATATTTCTGGAAAGGTATTTGAGTTAGATTTAATTTTACATTAGTTTGGATTAATTTCATTTGATTTACAAAATTTATTGTTGATTTAGTGCAGACTGGTCAGAATCTGATTTTTTATGACAACAAGTTTTTCAATTATCAAATGACATATTATCTTTGACTAACCTAATTTTCTACCACGTGGGGTTGACAAGTTGTGTTTATTTTTTTGATGGATTTTTATAACATTAGGTTTCATGTACAAGAGTAGGTAATTTTTTCATAACAGTGGGTTGCGGGTGCAGGTGCAAGTACATCTTGTTGGTACAAAAGATAGAAGACAAAAAGTACAAGAATTGCTAAAAATAGGTAAAAATATACTAAGCACATTGCGAAGAATTTAGGTAATCTTCTTAGCTAATAAGACTTTGATTTTGGATCTAAAATGAACATCTCATGTGTCTAGCTTGAGTGACTTTTATTGCTTTCCTATCACAAACTTCATTTGGGCTATAAAAATGAACATAGTTTTCTTTCAGCATCTTTGTTACACATAGTAATTAGGCCCCATGAAGACTATTTTTGGATCTTGAGAGAGTGGGTTTCCAGCGAAACTCTTCTCAAAAAAGGATCCCTTGTAGGTGGGGAGGATACTAAGGGAGTCTCACATTCCACTAGATCTGTGTCTTCAAATTTTGATCAAGACAATCTCTCTCCAGAGAGGTTGATAGATCCTAATGGGTTGATGTCATAGATCTTTGTGAGATAATCTTGGTCTTAGCATGTCAGATTAATCTGTCTACTTTATTTGGGTTAAAATTGAAAAGGCTAGGGGATTATGCTCTACTTCCTTTTTGGATAGTACCAAAAACCAAAATCTTTGAATTTGGAACCACTCTCCATGTGGTATATCTTGTGAGTCACCTTTAGAGAGGGTTAACCATAGTGGACATTCCCTTAATTGGGTCAACCACATTAATGGAACCTCAAGCGGTAATAGCCATTTTCACCGTGGGAGTGACAACCACTATATAAATATCCTTATGGAAGAAATCTTCACTGGTGTGGTTCATTGTTGGGTTGTTAGATCTCCCTATCAGCTCCTAATTGATTAAATTCTTGGACTGTGTCAAAACCCTGGTGCACCAAGATTGGAGTTCACCCCTTTGGATCGTAAAAGTTGCAGAGTCAAACCATTACTAAAAACCCTAGTGAGGCCAAATTTTTATTTTCTAGGGTATATGTGTGTTATTGCAAAACATTTTTGGAACATACACAATTAGTGCTTCTGAGGATTAGAATGAATAAGTCACTTGATTGATCATGTGCAAGGTTGCTTTTTCCCTTGTTCATTATTTTCAGACATGCTTGAAATCACTTGCTTGCTATTTTGCATGCTTGTTTATCTATCTGGTTATTGAAAATGGACAAATCTATTACAATCCTCAAATCTGGACATTAAAATTTGGAAACAATCTGAATCTGAAAACTCAAAATTTTCAAAATCTGAAGTAAAATTCTCTTCTAGAGTCAAAAGTCATCTCAGGAGGTCAGAAAGTCATACGAGTTTCTATCAAGTGTCATTCCATTGCTACCCATCTATCATATGGTAAAGAACCTACTGTCGTACGAGTCTTTTGGCCAGTCAAATTCAAAAAGTCAAATCCTGCTAGCAATTATCGTGTGAGTTTTGCAACTGTCGTGCCAGATACTTAGCTTTTTTAGCCTATTTCCAGAATCTGTCGAAAAAATCACTGTGTCAAGAATAGAGCAAAAACTACTAAGAATCCAATCATTATCGCAAAGTGGTCTTTTGAATCTGACCCAGCCTTCTGTTTAATCAATTTGAGTTCTTTATCATCTTGTGTCAAAACCTTGTCATAACTATCAATCTTCAATCAATCATAAAAAAGACTAAGTGTTGTGAGCTTGTGTCTACTATCTTTTGGGAATCACACCCATACATCCAGGGCACGGTCTCCCTCATCTAAGTCAAATCTATGCTTCAATCAATCAAACCTTGACAAGGTTGCGTCATCTGATCATCTTGATTCAATTCTTTCTTCAGTTGTCTTCATCTTGTTCTTTTGTTTCACCTAGGGTTAATGGTGGAAACTAGATCTTCCTCACACAAGAAATTAGGAGAATCATCTCATACCTTACCTTTGACTCATATCGAGGGTCCAACTCTTGAACAACTCTACAATTTTGGTCTTTACGAAGACGACGGTCTTGGCATCTTTCGATTGAAAACTAGTTACATTCCAACTCCATCAATTCAAGGAGTCAATCAACAAACTCTACATCAATCTATTCCAGGGAATCCTAAAACTCCTAACATGTCTCAAAGAATCAGTACACATGAGGAAGAAACTATAATCACCGCTATGATGAAATAGATACACGCTATGCAAGTCAAACTTAACAAACTTGAGAAAGAAAAGGAACCTAAAGAGTTCTCCATGGAAGCTCTATGCCCTTTTCCATTTGATAAAGACTTGTACATGTCATCATGCCCTCAGATAGAATATGAGCAATGTGATAATCCTTTTGATACTTCTTCCATGGAGAGTGACACACCCATCTTTGAAGACTATGATGACTATAATGAGGGACAATATAGTGATACCTATGACACCTTTGTTCCTAAGAGTCCTCCTCATTGTGTGCTCATGCTTACTAGAAATGGGATGTCACATTAGATAGATCATGATGGTGATCCATATGATTCTAATTTAGAAAGAGACTTTGATGTTTTTTGTGAACAATACCTGGATGATACATCTACTTCTATTGAGGAAGAGAAAGCTTACTGAGCTGATTATAAATGTGCATACTACAAGGATCTCTCCTCTAAGAATTCTCATGCTGAAAATAGAGATTACACTCTCAAGAAAGATCATGTCAGTGTTGAACCTTTGTCTTGTGATGGTTCCCTTCCATCACCTACTTCCTCCAATACCCATACATTTCCTAAAGCTTCCAAGTCTATAAAATCTTTCACGAGTCCTTCATCCACCAAAGGTCCTGATACTTTTCATGCAGTTTCCTATAGTTATCCTCAAGGGCTACCTCTTAAAGAAACTCAAGCTAACCTTCACTTGGCTACAAATACTTTCAATAATGCTAAACCCAAAGAGCCTAAGCCTTTATATGCTATAATGTCCACTTCAGCTAGTCCTCCACCATCTCTTCCAAAGTCTTCCATACAATCCCAACACACTTCCTTATCCTTAGAAGTGGCTCCATGTCAAGAGGACTCTAAAAATGATAAGGAAAAGAACATATAGAAAGATCAAGATCAAGAACCCTCCATGTCATCCAATCCTTTTCATGATGTCTCTTATCTGCTTCAGGGTTCTTTTGATCCTACACATCCTTTTTTATGCATTCCACCATGTCTTAAGTCTTCTCCTAAGCAAGATCAAGCTACTACTTACACTATTGAGCTTATTTACAATCAAAATAACCTTACCCCACTTCTACTTTCCAAAGATGATACTTCCATTAAGGTTGGTAAAAATGGTGTTGTTACTTCCAATGTTAAGCCTATTGAAAATCAAGAGAAAAATTATGCACTTATGCTATCCAAAGATCCTTGTCAAGATCAAAGTCTTCCATCTTCTTATTCTACCACTCCATGTTCATTTCCACTTTCTACTCTTCCTAAGTCTTTTCAAGCTTTCAACAATCCTATCAAAGAAGGTGCTCATATTCAAGATGTCCATGATTCTATTGAAAATCTTAGTGTTCACTCTAAAGGTGTTGATGTCCTTGGTTGTCATATAAATGTTGATGAACTTGTTGATTATCCTTTTGTATCTTCCATGTCCATCCTTGGACCTCTTCCACCACTACAAAGGACTTCATGTCTTCCTTCCATCTTGGGTCCTTATGTCCCTTCACTTTCCCCAACTAACTCTCCTAATTTTCCATCCATCTTGGGTCCTTACATCCCTCCATCTCCCATCTTTCCTCAAGATCAACATAGATGCACACCCTTGAATCCTTTTCATCCACCCACTCATCTAAACTAGTCATATCCTCCTTCTTCTTCCATAAGTCCCAAGTCTTTTGGAAGTAACTTGAATGTTCAATACAAGAAAAAGAAGCAATACAAGAATCCATAAAAAAAGAAGATCACCATGTCTCCTCTAATCGACACGGAAACATAAAGTCAAAAGAGATATCTAAGAAAAAAAATACAAGACAAGTATGGGTTCCAAAATCCATCATTGAAGATATTCTTTCTAGATCATCAAAAGGAAATAAAAATCCTATGGCTATATGGATTCCAAAGTCTCTCTTGAAAGAGTCTGGTGTTGAACAACAAGTGAAGTTGACATTCAAGCTTCCAAAGGCTTCCACTTCATCTTCTTCCAAAAATATTCTTCCATTCCATGTGCCTAAACCTCAACCTCTGCTATCCATTCACTATATTCCTTCACGTATTCCTTCATTTACATTTCCTCCATCCTCTCGCCACCCTCCAATGTGTGTGTCGATGTTGATCTTTCCTTCCTTTCCATCTACCCTTTCACAATCCTTCCATTCATTATCCTTCTACTTTCTATCCTTTTTCCTCATTTGCCTATTCCTCCTATCTTCCAACCTCACTCACTTTACATAAAATCTTACCCTCCATTTTCCTCTTCCATCTTCCTTTTCCTATCAGCATCTTTGAGCATATCATTTTGAATCCTTGGCATATCATGGTTTATCATTTCAATGAGCACTATCTAAAAACTTGTCTTCTTCCAAATAAAAAAATAAAAAAAAATTGAAAATGTGCCTTGGTGAAAACCTGGAAATAGGTGCCTTGGTAGCAAAAGTAAAGAGAAATAAATTCATCCTATGGTGAAAAACACTCCCTTATGGCACCTTGGATAAGTACCATGATGAAAACCTAGCAATCAGGAATCATGTGTAGTTCTTCTAGATATTTCATCCATTCCATCTTCTCTCTTTGATCTTGACAATGTTGATCTATACACAAACATTTGGCTATCTTGTGAGCTATTTTACAATGATCTTTCTTTCATTCCCTTCCTATTTAGCCTTCATATCCATTTTCCTCCATTCATTTTCGCCTATCACTATCCTTTTCCCCTTTGGTCTTGATCTAATAAAAGAAAAGAGAAAGAGTAAAACACAATGCTTTGAAACCTCTTGACATGTCTACTCCTTTAGACTGCATCCTTTCCTGCTTTGGCATTACACTTTTGTGACTTATCCTATGCTAGCCTTTCATTTCTTGTCCCAATGCACTTTACATGACAATTTTTCCCTAGCTTGGGTATTCTTGAGGATTTTTCCCTTGAGGATTGCTTCCCTTCATTCTCCTTCATTCTCTTGTCTTCCATCTCTTCCACTAGCTTGCCAATCCCTCTTGTTCTCCACCTTGCTAGACATTGGGACTGGATGATATGATCTTGCTTGGGAGTTTGCAATGAAAAAATATTCTATCAAGTATACCAAGTATCAAAACAAGTATCAGAACTAGTATCAAAACCAGTATCAGAACAAGTATCAGAATGCCTACTGGGGCTACACCTTTCACTTTAGTTTATGGGTCTGAAGCGATACTGCCTATTGAGGTTGAAATCTCATCACTAAGAATCAAAATGCATGGTCTAGTAACTGATGATGACTATAGAGTGTCTAGGTTGCAAGAACTTAAACTACTAGGTGAGCATAGACAAGCAGTGTATGATCATCTCAGAGTATATCACAAAAGAATGTCTAGAGGTTACAATAAGAAAGTCAGACATAGAGAATTTTAGGTTGGTGATCTAGTCTTGAGAGAAAATCCTAAAAATTAATCACATTGAGAATGCAAGGGGAAGTTTGAACCCAACTGGCTGGGTCCCTTTGTAATCACTACTACTTTTGGCTCTGGTGCCTATCAACTCTCAACGACTGAAGGAGAACAGCTCCGAGAACCAATCAACGTTCTCCATCTAAAGAAATTCTATGCCTAAAGCATTCAGTCTATGGTAAAATGTCTTGAAAAAATCTTTAAAATTGGAAAAAGTCCTAAAAAAATGAACATCTTGGTGAAAACCTAGCAATAGACGCCTTGATGATTCATAAAAAAATTTAAAAAATATCAAAAATTCAAAAAAATTGAAAAAATGAAAAATACAAAAAAATGAGGAAAAAAAAAGAGGTGCCTTGGTGAAAACCTGGAAATGGATGCCTTTGTAGCAAAAATAGAATCTCTGCCAAGATGGTGAAAACCCGGCAAACGGGTGCCACTTGTTTCAAAATGCTCCATCTATCAGCGTAATCTTGGTCTTTCCCAGCTTTCAGTCTTGCTTTAGTTTGTACATATCTCCTAGTTTGTTTTTAATAAGTCAGTTTGTACACCAATCAGCTCAAGCGTTTGTATCCTATCATTGTTCAAACTTGGGGGCAATCAATGTCATATCCTATGGTCTCTAGTATATCTTAGATGTATCATATCTAGTCAGAGTCCTTTGAAGCTTCATGTGAGTCAGTCAGTCAGTCTTGTCTCCAGAAAGGATTTTGCATCTACAACAATGCAATCAAACATCAAATATCAAACATCAAACAATCTATGCTTTTTACATGTTTTTACTCCTTGTATACTTACTGATTCACATTGAGATTTTTGCATATTGTGTCCCTTCAAGCTTTTCGATGATGTCCTTTACAAGATTTAGAAAGTGATGACTGGGGGCATAATCTTTTCTTTGTCTTCTTCTTGTATGTGAAAATCTAACAACTTTGGAAATTCTGGATTGAAATGGTGTCTGACTGTAAGAGCCTCTATCTCGAATTGGATGGCCATGCATACCTCGACCATAGATACCCAAAAAATTCAAGGAAGTTTGATCTAACTATTATTTTTTTGAGTGAGTTATTTCTCCTATTGTGAAACATGATCTTACCTAAGGATGTGAATGATAAAGGGTCACTATAGGTAATTCACATTGGATTTAGAATGATCTCTTGACTGCTTGATGTGTTTGTACCACAAGGCATATTCAGGTCATCACGAAATTTATGTTTTGATGCTTATACAAATTGCTATATCAAAATGGACATGATATTCAGGTCATCCTGGCGTTTATGCCTTGGTGCTTATATCTAATTTGACATTCTAAAAACAAAATCAATATTCATATATCCATGGTTGTTGACCAGTGGGTTTTGTATAGATTCTTGTGCATACAAATTGATATTCATATGTCTATGGTTTCATAGCTAGTGGGCATTGTATTGATTTATCCAGTTACCTAAAAGTTCAATGATGATAACAAATCGACACATGATTAGTGACTAGGTCCTAGGTCTTAGGTTGCATTTTATTTTGCATTGCATTTTACATGTTTGCATGATCTCACAATGATTAAATGAACTTCAATGCTTAAACAATTCTCCACTTGTCTCTTCAAATCTAACAAGAGCTGAATCATACATGAAGGTTCCTCCAACAAAATAGCAAGTAGAATCCTTTTTCAAGATCAAAATCAAAATTTGAGATCATTTATATTATTAACTACTTGCATAATCGACCTTCAATCATCACAGAAATCTAGTATTCAACTTAACTGATTATCTTCCATCAAACTATCAAAATTTCAACCATGGTCAACTCATGGTCAAACCTAGTCAAACTTAGTCTTCTAGACCTCCAAACGATGTAGAATGCATTTTCAAACGTGTTTAACCATTTTTCCAATCAATTAGCATGCTTCTAAACTATCAAACACTGGCTTTTCTTGTCAGATTTCAATTTTCATCCCGAAAGGGGCATGGTATTGCATATCATTAAAAGTCTGTAATCTAAAGCTAAAATCATATCTTTCCTCAGTAATCAAGACAACAACCATATCTAATTGTTTATTCATCAAAAGACCTCATTACTTGGAGAAAATCAAATCTATCATCACTTGGGGCATATCAGATTCATCAAGATCAATATCAATCTAGTATTCTCCTAATCTTCTAAACTGCATCAATTTTTCATAACTATCAGTTCATTAGTGTTATTTCCTTGGTTATTCAGTAACTGAAGGGTTAAGATGTGATACCTATGTGATTCTTCTAAGGACAATCAAGTTTGGAATCGGTCACTCACTTCTTTGCAATCATAAGGTTCAAAATCAGGCGTTTTGATGCTTTTGTTTCATTGGTTCATCACTATTATAGTTAATATTATCTTTGGTCATTCAGGACCTAATATCATCATATCTTTCGAATCAGTTTCATATCTCTATCAAACACAGACTATCATTGAACCACTGCACTTCGCACAATGATTCAAAGAGGGGCAAAATGTAATACCCCAAAAATGGGCTATAGGTTCATTAACCTCCTATATCAACATATCGAATGAAATCGACATCAAAGTCCTAACCTAAGGCACATCTGAACATCATCGAATCATAATTGATTATCATAAATTCTGCATCGAAGAATATTCCTAGTAATATTCCTAATCATCCTAATTATCTTTAATTTAATGATAATTTGGCGATAAATCCTATTTATCCTAAAGTTTGATTAATTGAATATTCTCAATATTTAATTAATTAGATTTAATTCTACCACTTAATTATTTAATTGAAGTTAATTATATTTACTCCTAAATAGTATTATTTAATTTTGACAATAAATCCAAAATCCTATGAATAATTGATTAAATTTTTATTTAATTAATTAAAGCAAGTTGTCAATTTTTAATGATATTATTTTTGAATAAAAGTTTGAAAAATAATTGATCAACCCATAAATCAATTGTTTTATTTTTCAAAATCAGTTAAGTTGGAAATAAATCACTTTATTATTAAATTAATTCATAAAATAAAACATGCCCAATCAAGAAAAGAAGACAAATATCAATTATCAATTAAAGCTAAACTCTATTTTGAGTTAGACTCTGCTTTTGCATGTTTTTGTGAGTTAATTATTATTTATAATCAGATAACTCAAAAATCAAGCTAAGTTAATCTGAGTGATTTATGGCTTTTTTCCATGCATCCTCAAAGCCCTGGATTTCTATAAATTAAGGCTTTAGCTCTTCACAAAAGATCCACAAGAATTGCATAATCACGCTGCTGAATTGGAGACTGAAGAATCATCTTTGCGAATCCAAGCTTTGTGAGATCAATATTGCATAGTTTTTCATATCATATTAGTTTTCATTTGTTAGATCATTTAGCATATCATAGCATATTAGTTTTTACATATCATAGATTCATATCAGTTTTTCATTAGAATTGCATAGAAAACCAAAAAAATAGATTAATTACATTCATTTCATATCTAAATTTTGCATTCAAATCCTTCATTTAGGTGTCTTCAAGGTCACTGATCTCAGTTCAATCTGAGAAGATCATACTCACACCTACTAGAAGGTAGTAAATCGCCTGGTTAGTTAAGTTTTCATTATATTGCATGATTTTGATTTTTGCTAACCTCTAATATTTTACTGAAGTGTTGTGTCTACAGATCAGGTACAAAATTCACACACACACAATAGTAATTGTAATTTAGACATAGGGTCATTTGGATCGCTCTAACTTGATCTATGTATATAAAAATTCATTTTTTCTTTTTTTTTTATAGAAAGGTAACACAAATACTCTTTTCCTACATATTTTTTAAAGTTTTTTTTTGAAATTTACTATTTTCCCCAAAGTCTTGAAGAGACAGGTTGTTGAATGACCAAACAACCTATGTTTAGTTAAAGTAATATTTAAAAGTGATAATGAACTCAATATGTATTAAAATTATATTCATTAGAAAGCTTGTTCCGAATACCATCATACTACCTAGATAGGTTTTTCAAATGGATTCATTTGATCTATCAAAACATAAATTCAAAGTGATTTTTTGTTAGCATTTTAATAGGTGCGAAGGAGACTCTATTGTAGGTATGAATTAGGAGTATAAATATTATATGAATGTTTTTTTAATCTAAGATGATTTGAGCTAACCATTTGTAATTAATTCCTTCAAATGGAACCTCTCAAGACTTAAATCATCATATTTTATTAAAAATGTGCAATTTCAACAAAAATTAGCATGTCTATAAAAGTTGGACACACTATTGTGAGACCACCCGTCGTGAAAAAATCTATTATCCTAGAGAAAACCTAGTAAATAGGAACCTTGATGATACCAAAAAAATTCAAAATTTTAAAAATACAATAAAATAAAAAAGATAAAATTACAAAAAAATTGCAAAACAAGAAAATGTGCCATTGATGAAAACCTGGTAAACAAACGTCATGGTAGCAAAAGAAATAAAATCTTTCCAAGATGGTGAAAACCTGGTAAACAAGTACCTCTTATTTTGTAACGCTATACCTATCACAACACCGCTTGGCCCTATACAGTTGCTTTCCTACTTTCCTGCTTTGGTTTTCTAGCTCATGCACTTTCTCTTATTTACCTTCAAGATTATGCTCAACTATACATGGATTGAAACTAGTCATACTTAGGGGGCACCCTTCCTGGTCTAGGGGGCACTATCCTAACATTTTTTGGAGGATCTTCCTCGCATCAGGCACCAGTGGTTCTCACTGCGTCTACCTACTGATGCTTAGCTATAAGGTCTTCCTCACATCAATCACTAGTGGTTCTCACTGCATCTGCCTACTGATATTTAGCTATCGCTAAGATCTCTCTCCTTGAGAATCTTCCTCGTATTGATCACCAGTGGTTCCCATTGCATCTTCTTGTCGATACTTAGCCCGCACTATGATCTCTCCTTGAGACTCTCTCTTTCATTAGTCACCAGTGGTTCTCACTGCATCTATCTACTATCGTTACCTTGATGGGACTTTTCATGAATGCTATATACTTCTGATTTGACATCAATCTGCTAAAACTAAAAACTGAATGGGTAAACTTTATAAACCATGCTGAGATTTTCTTTTGTGCATTTTTCCTTCTCACTTTTTCATTTCTTCTTGACCAACTCCAAGATGTCTATCTTGATCGAGAGATGCGAAGACTAGGGGCATGACCTTTTCTTTTCTTTCTATCTGCTGGTTTAGTTCCAATGATCCAATGAATCCATACAAAATGGGTGTCCACTATGAGAGCCTTTATCTCATGTTAGATGTCCATGTGTACCTTGACTCATTTTATATGGAAACTTTGGTGAGGATAATTCTTCTCCTTGTCTGTTTGAGTGACTTCTTTCTGCTAGAAGTGAAACTTCAAACCCTCGTCTTGCTAAGTGAACATAAGGGTCACTATGAGAATTCTTATTGTACTCATTAATCACTTGGAAAAATAAGGAACTCTTGTGTTTTTGGTGTGTTTTTACACAAGAAACATTTAGGTCATCCTAGCAACTATGCTTTGATGCTTATCCTAACTTGCTAAATCAAAAGGAATAGGTGTTCAGGTCATTCTGGCTTCTTGTGCCTCAATGCTTACACCTCATTTTGACAACTCTAAGACTAATGTTATATTCATATTCTCATGAATTTCATATCAGTGAGATTTGTATGACATCTTGCAATCATTCGATACCAAAATGCTCAGTGATGATAATTATCTAATGGGTCAAGCAACCAATTCCTAGGGATTGCATCTAGCTTAGGCTCACATTTTCATTCTAGGCTTGCATTGAGATGGTGTTTCATGCTCTCTTCCTTGTATTCTCCTAGATTTGTATGATGAGGGGTTATCACGTCATGTCTTGAATTCATCACGATTTCACAAAATTTTAGGATCGAAATTGAAATTTGACATTGCTACCTAGCTCAAAATCACATTTTAAAATTTTTAGGACCGACATGATTGGATGCTTCTATAGTCAACCTTCTGATGTCGTATTCTTCACAGAATCACATCTCATCATCATTTTCTCAAATTCTTCATCATTTTTTATCAAAAGTCAACTCTTTTCAATTTTGGTCGACATTGGTCAAACTTGGTCCACCGAAGCTCTAGATCACTTCTGCATCTTCTTGATTCTTCCATAATTTGTTTCGATTTCTTCTAGATCTCTAATTTTATCCCTATCTACAACCTTTTACTATCAATTACCTTTCATGATGTGTGATCTTTCTATTTCTCTCCCAAGGGGGCAGGATGATTGCATCATTGAATCTCATCAAATCAATTCTTGAATCAATCTGATCTAAAGAAAAAGTTATGGGCATGTTCATTTTTTCATACCTCACGATCAAAATTGGATGTTCCATGATCTTGAATCTTTAGGGCCATTTTTGTGCCTTACATCTTATGATCACACTATTAGGTATCTGAGAAATCTAACTTATATCCCTGGGAATGAAGCTTCATTTTGGAGATGGTTCTCAAAATCTCTTTAGGTATCTGAGCAATCTAACTTAGATCCCTAGAAAACAAGCTTCATTCTGGAGATGATTCTCAAAATTCCTATTAGGTATTGGGGTAATCTAACCCTAATTTTTGAAAGTCAAGCTTCATCCTAGTGATGGCTCTCAAAAATTCTTTTACCGATATCTAGGCAATCTAACCTTGGTCTTAGAGGACCAAGCTTAGTTCTAAAGATAGTCCTAAAAAACCGCATCAATTATCATTTAATCAATAGGTATTGGGGCAATCTAACCCTAACTCTTAGAGAGTGAGCCTTGTTCTAGGGACAGTCTTACTAAAAGTGGTAATTTGACCGATGTCTTGGCAATCTAACTTAGACTTCAGAGAATCAAGCTTCATTTTGAAGATGGTTCTACAACTCGATCCAAGCAGTGCCTTGGAAATCTAACCTCGACTTCTGAGGATTAAGCTTTGTTCTGGAGATAATCCTAAAAATCTCATTAATTGTCACATTAGACTATTCTTTGAATCAATGCACTACTTCCACATCAATTCAAAGAAGGGAAAAATGTAATACCCCAAAATTGGCATCTTGATATCCTAACCAATTTTGTTGAATTTAGTCTCATCCTATCAATTTCTGAATCATCAAATTCCTATTGTACTAGGCAATTTTGTCTTCTAATTGACTTTATTTGACTTAATGTCAAATGTAGAAAACCTTAAATCTACATCAATCACATGATATATTTAATTCCTAAATATCGAATACAAATTAGCTAAATGAACCCTATGATCAATTGATTTAATTATAAAGTCATAGCACTTTAATTGAATTAAATCCACCCTCTTTAGCTAAAATACATGAAAAAGGAATTAAATAAATATTTGATTTTAAATAAATATCCTCATCTTAAAAATTGAATTTAATTATGCAAATAATTGAGAAAATCCATTTATGAGGTAATATTCAATTTATTTAATAAAATATTCTCCACAAAATCTTCTCTTTAGTTTAGAAAAGGAAACTTTGATTTAATTGAAAATCAGAAAGAGGAATAAAATAGTTAACAACTTTAAAATAGACAAAAATAGGCAGCTAATTGCCTCTCTGCTAGAAACTTTATATTATGAACTGAACTCTCATTGAATCTCCACCGTTTGTCTGATTCAATCTCAACAGTCAATTGAATTTGGGATTTTATAAAAGAAACCTCAATTATCATTCAAAGGATCCACATTTATCGAGCAACGAAGTGTTTTCGCATTGTCTCTAGAACTCATTGCATTCAAGCTTTCATTTCTTAGCATAATCTTCATTTCTAGATTGATATATCATGTTTAGCTTAATGATGCACTTAATTTTCTTAATCTAGTTTTCTTTCATTGTTCTTAGATTACTTTCATCATTTCTAGATTAATTGCATACTCATTTAGATTAATATTGCATATTCATATCTAGATTAAAATTGTATTTGCTTTCAATCAAATCCTTCATTCTAGTAGTAGTCTATGGTTACAGAACTCTCGATTCTGAGAGAAAATTTCAAACCCTACCTAGATAGAATACAAGAGGTCGAATCATCCAAAAAGGTGAGATGATTAATCTAATATTCATTCTTGGCTCTAGCCGGTGAACAATGACTATGTTGAAGTGTGGAGCTAAATCAAAGGCCCATATTTAGTTCATACACTTTGCAATTGCAATGTGTTTTCTGATAGCTTTTGGAATACCCATAGATCCACATTGTTGTATCACTATGGATTATAAAATGCATGTCTCTTTAGGATTTAGCAACTTATGTGCCTTACCTTCTGAGGATTTAGCATACTTGAAATTGAAAATGCATGTCTGTTCAAGATTTAGCGACTTATGTGCATTACCTTCTGAGGATTTAGCATATTGAAATTGAAAATCTATAGCATAAGGGAGACCCTATATATTCCCCCCTCCTTATCATGGCTACCTACTAGACATGATAAGGAAGATAAGGAGGATACCTATTTCACAAAGTAAGGAGATATCCTGTTAACAACAATGTACACTATATTCTTAGTGAAAGGTATTGACCTTTACATCCAAGAGCATAGATAATCATGAAAAATGTTATGTCAGTTATGGAAAAAGGAAGAGGAATATTTTGAACAAAGGAATCAAAATCTAACCCTATAGCAATGGAAAGAATTTATAAAGAACATAATTTGCAGAATAAAGAAGAGGTGATGATCTAGGACAATAACCTCTCACATAAAAGGATATCCATAGCCAAAACCTCAGCCAATATAATGAAATAATGTTGCAAGATAAACAAATGCCACTAGGCTAAGGAAAGTAGATCCCTAGATAAAGAGAAAGAAGGAAGAACCTTTCCCCCCAGGTATGAAAGAAAGGGATACCTTTGCAAAACAAATGTCTTTAGAAAAGATATCTTGAATATAAAATAAAATCTATGGATGATTATAACATAATACAAAACCATAGGGAGAAAAAAAAGAAAGAATGCTAATTAAGCTCAGGGAAAAATATATGTTAAGAGCCTAATGGATCCTAGACAACTACATTAAATGACTCTTGCTCCCCAATCATGAGACAAGAGGATAAAAGATCTATATTATGGAAAAATCAAGGGGATTCTCCCTATCAAAGTTATGAAGGAATTTTAAAACTACACAAGAGCGAGATATAATTCCTAAAGAAGCTCTTTCTCTAAAATATAACTTGAAATGCATACAATTAGGAAGTAAATGCATATTACTATAATGAAAAATAAATTTGTAATTGGATAGAGCATCTTTTGGCATAGGTTTAAAGATTTCTTTCTTGGAACTCATTAACTGAACATACACCTACTTAGCTACATCTTGAGGAGTATCATGGTAATCTAAAGTAGGTGTAGGGAGAAGAATATGAAGAGGAGAAAGATGATCAAAATCAACACCTTAAATTTAGACTGTGAACAACCAACACCACACATATCTTGTTTAGGGGATATATGAACTAGATACTTAATACCATGCTCATTAACACCAAGCGCTAAACATTTAGAACCTTGTTTAGTCATCATATTATATCCTCTAGTGTAGATATCATGTAAAGCTTCTAGAGGAGGTGATTGTTTATTATGTTCATGAGTAAAGGTTGTAGAAGGTGGAATAATAGGTTTATAAGAAGTTTCTTTTCTCTTCCCTTTAATATCATCTTGGATCAGATGAGAAGGGGAAGGTAAATCCAAGAATTCTTTCACATCTACATCATGAACCCTAGTTTGAACCTCATCATAAGTATGGGAAGAACTAGGGATATTAGATGGAGAAATAGGCATGCTATGAATATTAGAGATTGAATTAGGATTAGGAAGATTAGGAAGATTAGGAACTAGATTAGGGATGATAGGATTAGGATTAGGAAGATTAGGAAGACTAGTATCGTGTAAGGCCTCACCCCGAGCCTGTCATAGCCTTTCAGTTTCTACATTTGAGATAGACTTATTTGATGTTATATTTTGATGCTTTATGGATTTATGATACTTTATATTATGGTTTTATCACCTTAGAGTTTGCATGCACATTTTGTTATGTTACCTTGATGAATACTGTGATATCTATCTAGAACCTCTATGTGTGATTAAGTGGATTTTATAAATGTGATGATGTCATTATTATACTTAATTATGAAATGAATTATATATGCAATGTTTATGTTATAAGCTTAATTAAGTGATGAATTTTATTTTACTATGTTGAGTTTAGACAAGTGCTTTGGGTTGCTTCATTATGAGAGCAATGTTAAGGCCCATTTTGTAGTACACCTATTGAGAGGAGGAGCTTCCACATGGTGGAAACATGAAGAATTTAAGAACAACACTTCTATGGACACTATGACTTGGGAGATTTTCCTAGAGAGGTTCAAAGACAGGTATTTGTTAGAGCATTATAGGCAGCAGTGCATAGATGAGTTCCACGAGCTCCAGCAGAGGGGACTCACAGTACTTCGGTATGAGACCCATTTCCTTGAGCTATTACCATATGTTAACTATATGAAGTATGAAAAATAATGAGTCAACCATTTTGTCAAGGCACTCAATGATTGGATATCAGGATAGGTTCATATGACCACTTAGGGGACCCTTCATGAAGCTGTAGAGATGGATTTCATTGTAGAGAAGATTTAGGGTAAGTCTCAAGATGCTCATGATAGGTCTCAAAACTATAACTCTGCATCTTAGTCTCAGGGTCACTAGAAGAGTCACTGGAAGGGTTAAAAAAAGCATTCTTTGGGGTCTTTTAATAAGAACATAGAGTAGCAGACCCAACAAAATTAGAAATAGAAACCACCACAGGGTCAACATGGCTCTAAAACCAAATAGTGGTAGGCATAGGGACCGAAGAAGGATCATCATCAACAATATTTAGATGCACCCCCTGCATAGACTTAGTAGTCCTCTCGGGGGGGTTTCAGTGGGTCTAGTAGGACCAATGGACATCATTTCTCTAGGCCACAGGGAGTTTAGACTCACACACGTGGTCCTTTCTATGCATGTGGTGCCATGGGGCACTTAGCTCGTAATTATCCTCAAGGTTAGATGGCAGGTAGTCAGCATATGGTAGCATCAGATCCTATAATTAGAGACTTTGGAAAGTCTCACAGGGTATTTGCAGCAATGGATAACTGTCAGGCTGAGCACTGGGCCACAGTGATAGAGGCTGCAGGTATGATCAGGGGTATTAGAGTTACCATTTTGTTTGATTTTGGTGCTACTAATTCTTTCATATCTCCATTTTTTTGGAGTGTTACATGCTTGTGGCAGCTAGACAGGAAGTTAGTTGGGAAGTGGAGTTAGCATCAGGGTCAAGAGTGTCAATCAACTCCTTAGTGAAGGATAGCCAAGTCCAGATTGCTGATATGGTCACTACTATGGATCTTCGTATTACACCTCTTGGATCTTATGACATAGTACTTGGCATGGATTGGCTTTATACCCATAGAGCTAAGTTAGATTGTCAATAGAAGAGGATTGAGTGCCTTGATGATCATGGTACACCTATTGTGATTTATGAGATTCAGAGAGGTATTTCCCTTTGTATGATCTCAGCCATGCAGCTTAAGTGGAGCATTTGGAAGGGATGTTAGCTTTTTGTTATACTATTAGTGATAGAGAGAATGAGGAGGAAAGGGAACCATCTCTTGATGATTATCCTATACTTTAGGAGTTTGCACATGTGTTCCTACTGAGCTTCTAGGCATGCCTCCTCGTAGAGCAGTAGATTTCCATATAGATCTTGTGCCAAGAGCTACTTCAGTGTCGAGAGCACCTTACAGGATGGTGACTAATGAGATTAATGAGATCAAGATCCAGTTAGAGGAACTTTTGGAGAAAGGTCACATTCGACCTAGTGTTTCACCTTGGGGTGCACCCATTATCTTTGTTAAGAAGAAGGATGGATCCTTGTGGCTATGTATGGATTACCGATAGCTTAATAAGCTTACCATCAAGAATCAGTATCCATTCCCTAGGATTTATGATTTGTTTTATTAGCTTAAGGGTGCTATAGTGTTTTCCAAGATTGATCTTAAGTCAGGTTACCACGAGTTATGGATTGTTGATAGTGATATCCCTCAGACTGCATTCCATACCAGATATGGGCATTATGAGTTCACAGTTGTACCTTTTGGACTCACCAATGCTCTAAAAATTTTCATGAGCCTTATGAATGGGGTATTCTGCACCTTCCTTGATAATTTTGTAGTTGTGTTCCTTGATGATATCCTAATTTATTCATGAGATGAAGAGGAGCACAAAGAGAACTTGAAGTAGGTATTGCAGTGTCTTAGAGACAATTAGTTCTATGGAAGCTTGTCCAAATGTGTTTTATATAGGACATAGATTCATTACCTTTAGCATGTTATTTTAGGAGATGGGATCTCAGTTGACCCATCTAAGATTAGAGCCATCATGGATTGGCTTCCACCTACTTCTATGACTAAGGTCAGGAGTTTTATGGGGTTGGGAGATTACTATAGGTATTTTGTAGAGGGTTTTTCTAGACTGGCACATACCATCACTTCTCTTTAGCATAAGGGAAGGAATTTTGAGTGGACTAAGAAGTGCAAGAGGGCCTTTTAGGAACTCAAGAAGGCATTTACCAATGCTCCTATTCTAGCAGTACCTGATGCTTTAGAAGATTTTGTTGTATGCAAAGATGCTTTCTTAGATGGTTTGGGAGCAGTTCTTATGCATAATGGATGAGCCATTGCATATGAGTCCAAGAAAATTAAGACTCATGAACTTAATTACCCTACTCATGACCTTAAGTTCATTGTAGTGATTCATGCTTTAGTGAGATGGTGGCATTTCCTTTTGGGTCATTAGTTTGAGCTTCATTCTGATCATCAAAGTTTATAGTATATCTTCACTCTGCCAAACCTAGATGCACGTCAGCATAGGTGGATGGAATTCCTATGTGAGTATGATTTTGATGTCCACTACATCAAGGGAAAAGAGAATGTGGTTGTCGATGCTTTGAGTAGGAGATGCCATGGGGTCTACTCTATGACTGCAGGTACAAAATTGAGATATCAGATATTACATCACTTGCATGAGGATGTTTGGTATGTAGAGGTCAATCAGATTATTCGGTCTCAGAGTACTCTTGAGGGTAAGTATTCAAGATATTCCCTAGATTCTTACAAGATTTGACACCATAGAGGACGTATCTATGTCCCATCCTCCAAAGATTTGTGAGTTTTTATCATGTTAGAGGCTCATAGAGCCCCTTATGCAGTGCATCCCAGAGTCAAGAAGATGCATTCTAATTTGAGGTAGTTATATCATTGGCCAGGGATGAGACAGAACATAGCTGAGTTAGTGGCATGATGTCTTGAGTGTCAGAGGTTTAAGGTAGAGAATCGTCATCCTAGTGGTTTGCTTCAGCCTCATGAGATACCAGAGTGGAAGTGGGATGTTATTTCCATGGACTTCATGATTGGTCTCCCTATATCATCTCGACGCCATGATGCCATAATGTTGAAAGTTGACAAAGTGACCAAAGTAGCCCACTTCTCACCTATTCGAACCAATTTTATGGCCTCAGCAGTAGCACAAGTTTTCTTGTGAGACATTGTCAGACTTCATGGCATACCTCATAAGATTATTTTTTATCGATATTCTCTCTTCACTTCATCTTTCTGGAGAGGATTTCAAACATCTTTGGGCACTAAGCTCAATTTTAGCACCACTTATCATCTAGAGATAGATGGTCAGATAGAGAGGGTAAATCAGGTGCTGGAGGATATGCTCCACATGTATGTCATGGATGATTAGACTAGGTGGGATGAGTACCTTCATTTGGTTGAACTTTCCTACAAAAATGGGCATCACACTTCTTTAGGAATGCCTCCCTATCATGCATTGTATGGTAGACCATGTAGGACACCATTGAGTTAGGACTGCATTGAGGATAGAGTTTATTTAGGTCCTGAATTAGTGTGAGAGTTGGAGTAGTAGGTCAATTTGATTAGGCAACATTTGAAGGAGGTATAGGATAGGTAGAAGAAGTATGCAGACACTAAGAGGGAAGATCATAGTTATTAGGTTGGGGATAGATTCTTTCTAAGAGTGCGACCTCATAAGAGTCTAATCCATTTTGGAAAGGGCTCTAAGCTTGCACTCAAATTTGTTGGTCCTTTTGAGATTCTTGAGCGGATAGGTCATGTCACCTATCGTCTTGCTTTGCCACCGACCTTGTCATGCATCCACAATGTTTTTCATGTATCAGTGTTGAGGAAGTATATTTTTGATGAGACTCATATCATAGATTTGGATGCCTTTTAGGTGGAGTCGGATGACCACTTATCTTTGGAGCCCATCTGCATTTTGGCACTCTGGACACTAGCTCTTTGAGGCTGAGAGCTGGACCAGGTTAGGGTCTAGTGGGATTGTTATGATGAGGTTACAACATCATGGGAGGATGCAACATAGATAAGAGCATAGTACCCCCATCTTTTTGATGAACTCTAGGTGGCATTTCATGCCTGGGGGGGGGAGGATGTGATGCCTCACCCCAAGCCTGTCATAGCCTTTTAGTTTTTTCATTTGAGATAGACTTATTTGATGTTATATTTTGATGCTTTATGGATTTCTAATACTTTATATTATGGTTTTATCACCTTAGAGGCTGGATGCACATTTTGTTATGTTATTTTGATGAATACTATGATATCTATCTAGAACCTCTATGTGTGATTAACTGGATTTTATAAATGTGATGATGTCATGATGATACTTAATTATGCAATGAATTATATATGCAATGTTTATGTTATAAGCTTAATTAATTGATGAATTGTATTTTACATGATGAGCTGTGTGTATGTCATTAATGAATCATTATGTCATATGAATTATGATTTAATTAAGGATATTGCAGATGAAATTATCTTATCATGAATGTTATGAATTGACATGTATATTTCCTTGGACTACTGATGTTGGATTTTAGGTGCAGGGAATTAGACCATTATAAAATTTGGGGAACCAAAGCATAGACCTATGTGAAAATAAGTTTGAGCCAAGGTTGCTTCTAATGAGAGAAAAAAACCTCATTGTATCATATTTTATTTGTGAATGTAATGTGCATGAGTGTATTTAATTAATATATTAAATTGCAATGTATTTTATTTTTTAGTATGCCCAAGTGGATATGCTACATGGCTTGTGATGTATCATTCTTGTTGTGTCACTTGACACTTGTATGTGTACTTGTGGCCATGACATGTCCACTTGGGTATTGGATGCCCAACAACCTAGGATAGTACCACAAGGATCCCCATGAGAAATTTCTTGGTTAGGGAGCTTGAGGTAGTGTCAACTCAAGGATTTCGAATTTGAGCTTAACATGAGTTTTTGGGGGGCTTAAAAGATGCCTAGGGGTGTGTTTAGGCCATTTTTAGTAAGCCCACTTGATATACATATGGGTAAGGGGCATTTTTAACCATAGGAAAACCCATAGTTGACCAAAAGCACCTTCTAAAAGTTAGATTTTCAAATTGGCCGAAAATCAACTTTTGAAGCAAGGTCTTTGTTAGAGCTCCATCCATTAGGATGCAAGTCCTTTGCCCACCTTTTTGGCCAACCTTTTTAGAAGCCCATTTTTGAAAACCTTGTAAGGAATTTAGGGAAGACCACCCAATGGGAATGTAATCTTATCCCTAGGAGTTTGTGTGGAGGCCTTTTTAGAGGGGACTCTCCTTTTGGAATATTTTGAACACCCACTCTGTAACTTCGAGACTAGATAACTTTGCAAAAGCTAGGAGAGGAAAAAGATTGGAAAAAGGGCTCTCAACTTCAATTCTCACCATTATTTCTTGGACTTAAGTTGGTGACTCCACTTGAAGACTCATGAATATTTTCTTTCTTGTATGTTAGAAACTAGTTATTGTATTCTTTATGTGCTTATGGTTTTGAGAATCTTGTTGTTTTTTGTTAGTAGATGCATGTGTAAATCTTGTGCTTGTTGTAGTGCATGACTTTTGTGTTGTAAATGTAAAGATTTTTTGTTCTTGTGACTTCTTGTTTTGTATTGTTATTATGGGAGTCTCAAGGCCACACTCACCCATGGGGGGGAAGAGTAGCCTTAGAGGTGAAGGGTTTATTGGGACAACCATGGGTGTAGAATCTTTCCTTAGAAAGGATAAGGAAGAAAATATGGAAGTATGGGCTCCATGTAGCCATTTCTCTTTTTATATTTTGGGGGTCATAAGAGATTTGTATGGCTTGTAGCCTTGGGGGTCATAAAGAGTTTTGTTGGGTTTGTGATATTGTGGTAAGATGTGTGATGAGAAAGCCAAGTGTAGGCTTGTCTCTTATTATGAAATGCACTTTCTCCCCTTGGTATTTAGTCCACCTTCACCCCAAATTTAGGGTCATTATGAGACTCATTGTTCATAGCCTTGGTTGGGAGTTTTAATGTGCTTATTGTGCCACTGTTGATGTTGGTTTGCATGATTGTGTATCCTTATCTATGTGATGGCTCCCCAAGCTCGGGGGTGGCTTCTTAGAAGTGTAGGTTGGGAGGTGAGCACTCCATGGCCTATATATTTTTGTTGCACGATTTAAATCCATGAAGCTTAAAGAAGAAAGTTGAGGATGTATTTAGATTTGATGTGGATCAATTTTGTTTGATTATTGTTGCTATTGTAAGGCAATCTTAAGGATCCCTTGAGCTCAATGTTATTATGTAAGGGAAATAACACTCCAAGTCTTGTGGTTGTATCAAAGTGTTGATGTATCAAAGTCATGAAGTAATGTATTGTTTTCCTTTTGGGATAGATTCATCTTCTTATGAAAATATTGTATAATGCTCAAAGGAAGATACTAGTATTCAATAAGGAATGGACAATGTATTTATTTCATTAAAAAGTAAAGTTCTTGTTGGATTAGTTTTTGTGAAGACATTGTGTATTTACCCAATGATAATCTATATGTGTCCATGTTGAGAACTATGAAGAAGAAAAGTGATTGCAATCCATTACAGTTTCATTATAATGATTCCATTTGAATGAATTGTTAATAGTTATGAAAAGAATTGTTTAAAAACTCTCTCTCTCTCTCTCTCTCAATGTAATTGTTCTTGATATTGTAGTGGTAGTATTTTTGTTAAAACAAAGGCTCGAAAGGAAATGGGTAAATTAGCTATATAAATGATAGAAAAAGTTATCTTTGATGATTTGGTCACCTCTTTTAGACAAATAGTATTTTAGTATACAATCAATAAATATATCTAATCGATAAAAGCACAATCTAGTGTCACCTTTTAGGCTAACTTATCAGCATAGTTAAATTTTAGTATTTCTAACTAAAAATTAATTTCGGTCAAGCATATGGTCTAGCTAGATTCATTATAGATAAGTTATATAAGTTCTTTAACTTTTTCAATTGGAACTATCTATTAAATGCATGTTTTATACCACTTTGGGTCAAATTACCATAAAAATAAAATTATTTCAGAAAAGTGGTGTTTCAATAACTCCTACTCTTTTTAATGATATTTTTTTTAAAAAAAAAAAATACCCTTTTGTAGAGATTAGAGTCAAGAATATCCTCATATAAATTTTATAATATTTTAATTAGACATAGTTTATTATAATTAAAAAATATTGCAAGTAGGTATTTTAACAGTCAAGGAGATGTTGATTCAGAGAAAGAAAAAAATAATAAATCATATTAAATAAATTTGAAAAATATATGGTGCACTAGAGGAGAGAGTCCTCTTCAAGAATATATATTTCTTTTTTTGATTGGGATAGATTTGTTATGAAAAATATGTTGCGAGATGAAAATTGTCAATTTCAGGGAGTTGGAATTTGAATTGTTATAAAAGACAAAATAGAGGTCACAAACCAATTTTTATTTCTTCGTGCACTATCTATATATGTCATCTATGACATATTTTGAAATTAGGGGAAAAAATATTTATTTACATATAATTTTTTGGTGGGAACTAGACCTCTAATTTTTAGGATTTTTCAGCATCTAAAAAATCATCTTTAAAAATTAAAAAATATATATATCAATTCTTATTCAAAAAATTATTAAAAATATTAATCATAAACTTCAGCCATTTTATCACATTTAATTAGTTTACATAATCTTCAAATTTAAAAAATAAATGTCATTTTTATACTATTGAAGTTGAACAACTTTGATTTTGTTAGCCTTTTCCTTTGTAAAAGGGTGACAACTTACACTAGTAAATTTTAGCCTATTTTTCAACAAGGATTAGTCAAAATTTTGATACCAATTGGTCAACCAAATGACCAAACTATCGTCAAACTTTTTTTCATCACTTATACGACAGGAAAAATCATCGTCAAAATTTTGACGTCCATAGTGGTTGAATTAACGACTGAATCATTGTCAAAGTGATTGCTTCAACCTGGATCATACCTTTTATCTATGCGACCAAATCCCATCGCACTTTCGATGACATGTGGTCAGAATAGACGTTGAATACATAGCATCCTCATCAAAATTTCAAAGAGAGTTTGTTTAAAGTTTGATGACATTTGGTCAGAATAGACGTCGAACACATAGCATTCTTGTCGAAAGAACTATTATTTATATGTCAAAAAATCAACCAAGAATAATTTTTGGTTAATATATATATATATATATATATATATATACAAATTATGAAATTGTTCATCCTTGTGACTATTTATTCACCCTCTCTAAAATTCTTAGATATTGTTATTGTTCCTTCTAGATAGGAACTTGGTCCGTGATAATCATTAGAAAGAAAAGGGATATCCTCAAATATTTCATCATCATCATTGTCATGTATGTCTATGAAAAGATGCATATAAAATATCAAAGCATATTAAGTATACAATCCATTTGTCAAACCCTACAATAGAATGGAAGATTTTTCGATTTTGAATTTGTAAAATATTTCATATCACAAAAAACTAACCAAAGATAGATTATTAAATTGTTCATACCTGTGAATAATTATTCCTCGTGTCTAAAATTCTCTTCGACATTCCCAGCTTTCCTTTTGGATAGGTCTTTTGGTTTCATATGCTTCTTTCTGTTTTAAACCTAGAAACAAACAAAAGAAGATAAAAACAAGAAAAACATACTCCATGTCAATAATTTCATTACTTTCATTTAATGAAGGATTCAAGTTTCATTAATTTTCTTGATATAACTAATGAAGTTTCCAATAATGTTATTAATCTAATTGAGAAAACTAAGCATAAGTGTGAATCCTGTATTAATTTTGACTCAAGGGATAGATCATTAATGCACCTGATGGACCATTATACAATATTGCAAAGATTAAAGATAATCTCTCTTAAGGAGTGCTCATAGATCCAACATGCATTGTAAAATTTATTATTGAAGAACATCTCTATACACCAAAATTTGATCATGATACATATGATAAATCTAATGTTGTGATTAAGGTGCATGATGGTTTCACTTGTCCCATCCTAGGTTCGGTCACCCTTATTGTCAAAGTTGGTTTTAAGTCCTTAGTTGTTACCTTTTCTATTATCCCTACCTTGGACTTATTTTATGTGAAATTAGGACATCCTTGGCTCAATGGCATGAAAGATATTCCTTCTATCATCAATAAGTGTTTAAAGTTTCCCCGCAATGAGCAAGTTATAACAATAAATCAGTCTCTTTAGCCCTTAACTAATCATGGGAATCTTACACTTGATTACTTTTTGCAATCATGGGAATCCGACAATATTTTGAAGATTCTAGATTATAAGTGGTTATTTTCTATGGTCATATGGATTTAGAAGCCATTTAGTGTCAATTTGGATGTAACCAGTTGGGTACTCTTAGTATTTTTAATGGTTGTTATGAATCAGATAGAGGCAAATTTTTTGATATAATAAAAAGTTGTTATCATCATGAAGTTGACAACTTAGTTGTCAACTCCACGACACAATTAGTATTGATAATTAAACTCTTCAAATTTATGTTTAGATCTTTTTAGTTCTTAATCCTTTCTCATTTACATTCACTGTTCTCAAATTTGTTGTATTCAAATTCTACATTATTTTTAGTTTTGAAAGATCTTTGTTTAGTTGGATATGAACTAGTTCTTATTATCAGGTTTTAATGAAAGAACATAACATCTACTTCATGTGAATTAGTTTATTTTGGAGTTAAGAATTAAAGGATTCAATAATTCTATTTGGTTTATGTTAAGTTTTTAGTAACAATCCTAATTGGAATGATGGCGGTGTCTTATCTAGTAGAAAGTGATTGTAAAAAGCTAAGTGTCAAGTCTTACAAATGAAGGAATTAGGTTATAGAGTGATCCCACAATTGAAGATAGCAGATTTCTCTTGAACTGTGAATAGCCAAGCCTCTGTGACTACTGATTCAGATGTTACCAGAGATTTTGGTGTTGGTTCTTGGCATTTGGAAGTGAAAAGAGGTGGCTAAGTTGTTTATGTTGTGTGAAGCTAATAAACTTGTGGTGACAGTCACATTCAATAGAACCGAACCATGCCATAATACACATCAATTACTTAAATATGAAGGGGGGGAGTTTCTAATCACCAAGAGGATCAGGAACTATAGAACAAAGTGTTCACACATGTATTGGGTATCATGACAGCTAGGAGGACCCGTGAGCACATGTTTGCAGCAAGGGAGAATTTTGTTGATGTTCTCATCATTGAGATATCACAAGATTATAAATGTCTTTCAACATCCATACAATCGGCTATCACAACGAAACCTATGATGAATGAAAGTTCAAATTATTAAGTCTGATTGGGCTTATTCACCTTTGGTTGTCAAGATCTGCATCACTCCAAGTCTCAATTAACACTATGAATTATGATCTATGATACCACTTATAAATTTTAAGCTTATCCAATTGATAAGATATATATGACAATATCATTGCTATCTCTAATTTGACAATTGGATATATGCAAGGTGATTAGGTCTCTATATAGGTAATGCTAAGATTATCTAGATTAATATGTATAATATACAAATAATAGTGTGGATATGATATAAAATCACTGTTGTATCTGATGACTTTAGGAATTATCCAAAGTTAAGATATTCCAATTTGTAGATATTCATAGAGATCTCTGCTCTTCCTAAAGTATCGATATAAGCTATACAATGAACCTCCCTATGATGATAGAAATGATGTTATATAGTGTTGTGTCTAATATTTCGATATAACCATGCAATTATGAATATGAGGCTCTACTTGATATGGCAATATCATAGTACAAGCATGAAATACCCAAGTTGTGCTTTTGGCGTTGAAATACGAGCATGACAAGACTTCACAAATAGAATGAATTGGAAACTTAAGATAGATCATGTAATGTAATGAACCTTTGGAAATATAAAATAAGAAATTGAGTGTTGATATTAAAAGGGAATACATACCAGTAACAACAATTGCCCTCACATCATTTCTTCTCATTGCCTCATCATACTTTTCCCTAAGTACACCAAGGACTACAAAGAAACAAGATAAACAAATCACAAGCATATAGCGATGTTAGAATAGTAAAAGAATACTTTGACATAAGAAAAAAACTACACAATATTAAAACATGACATTGTGCTTTAAAAACTAAAAAGGTAATAATACGAGACCATTCAGTAATTAGCTGTTTAAATTTTTATTAGTTGAGAATTGATAGTCATTGTCAAAAGGAAAAGAAAAGCATCAATGTCCTCATCATTCCCATGGTTTAATGTCTAAAGGACAGTAACATATACAAACAAATCAGTGTTTATAGATGGATTGACAATGAACAAAGAGGTTTCAAAAATTAGTGATGTGTACACTATCAAAGAACATTATGGTATTCACAATCAAAGAACAAAGATGTGCTCAAGGTTATAAAATAGTGATTTGTTTTAGAATGTGAAGAGTGCGGTAAGAATAGTAGTAAGTAATGTTGCAATAACAACAAATGTAGGATAAAGATGTAATGGAAGTGAAAAAATAGTTATTGTTCAAGGGTTTTTCTATACAAAGTCAATGGTGAACAAACATTGATACAAAACATTGAAATGACAGGATCCATCAGGAAGATGAGTTGTTCACCATTCTTGATGTAGAAAAATCAACAAGATCAGTCAAAAGCCATAAAAAAATTAGTCACAATTATCTAGGAACTATGTTAAAGCATTGACCCAAGAAATGATAAAGGCGTGTTTTCAAGAACAGAGATGGAGTCTTTGTTTTGATAGAGGGGTCACGTTTTAGAGAGGGACGACAAGAACCATAATACAGAGGTATCATTTTATTATTTTTGCATCATGAAAACATAGTGTGGTGAGTTTTTAAATGATTATCATAAAGAGAAAAAAAAGATACCTAATAGGAACACAATAAAGTATCATATGGGGCAAATTAGAGACCAAAAGGATGTCAAGTGACAATCACAAGAACCTTATTGCAAAAATAATGGTCAAGGGGGCTTAAAGATAGTGTTTCTATAATACATTAGCAATACATAACAGTGATTAGTAAAGTGTGCAAAAAACCAATGATAGAGTGTCAGTATGCATAGAGGTCATAACAGTAATAAATGTTTATAACAGTGCTTTTAATAATGCTCCAAACATTGAGAATGCAAGATACCTATAACAATGAACTTCATTTCAACTTGCTAATTGGCTGTCACTATTAACTCTAAGGTTATCTTTAAAGTTTTAGCTTCACTTGGTTTCGAGAATAGTTTAATATTTTCTACTTAACAAGGCCAACCACATGAAAGTGTAAGCTCATTTGGCCTCTCCCCCCCCCCCAACATCACTCTAAATTCCCCATTAACATCTAATAACATTCATTCATCCATTTTTGAAATATAACATTCAATCATTATAATCACATGATAACATTCATTAACACATAAAATTCATTAACACACAACATTCATGAATAATTCATTAACACATCATTCATCAACATTACTAGTACAAAATTACATCCATTAAGACAACGTTCTTTCATTACCAAAAAATGTTAATTATAATAATTTCTTTTTGGGTTTCTTGCCATTTTTTTTCATGTAATTTCTAAGAGGAAGATCAATGTCCTCATCATTCCCCTCGTCTACTGATTCTAATGGCAACACATGTCTCCTCCTCATCTGTTCAGGAACATAAGGCCACTACTCCAAACGGGGGTCCACTACAATAACAACTATGTCATGAGTTAAATTCACACATAATTAATTTAAAAGAACAAAACATAGATTTTCTTTACCTAAATGTGCCACATGATCTACATGGTGATCACTCTGAACATCCTCTAGGACTCATTCAAAATGACATTCTGTATCCTCTAAAACATACACAAAAAAGGTTACACCAAGTTCAATTTAAGATGTTAAATTGTATTAATAATTACATAATTAATTTTAAATATAAAATGAACACCTCCATCGACACTATTATGCACATCAGGGGCTTCATCATGCGGTGTATGATATGTGTTATGATTAAGAGGCTGCATTGAAATGTCATGCACATTACTATCAAATAGATTGTTGCTCAAGTATTCAATTTCTAATATATTTTTTGGCATATTTACCTGTTCACATGATTCATGAGACTCTTGGGTTGGGCCAGTGGGAGCTTGGCATAGGCATTTAGCCATGGCTTGATAGCCTTCCTTGAAGGCAATTCTTTTGTGTTTTTTCGTGGCCTCTAAATTAAATTTAGAGCCCTGCATTTTTTCATTAAACAAAATTATTTGTATTTTATAAATAATTTTTCTCTGTAATTCATTTACTGCTACTTACAATTCATTCTTTAATTTTGGAATATCCACCAAAGCCAAGTCTATACTACCCAATCTTTTGCAGCCTGGCCTTTATTGCCTTTGATGTGTCCTACAACCTATGAAAAGTTTGAAATATGTTAGATGATATAGATATAAATATCACTAATTAGTGCATTATTACATTGTACTAGTAGTTAATACTATTGCATACCTTCTTCTCTCATTTGGTGGTGTAATTCCTCTTTGAGCATCCCCTTTCTCCTTTGCATCCAAAATGAACTCATTCCAATCCCTCACTAGAATAGAGGGAGGACGCTCTTACTTTGGGTTCTGGATGAGACTCCTTCTATATGAGTCCCTCATAGTCTTAAGTTGTTTGCAATATTTTTTTAAAATTTTCTTCTCCTCAAAAATATTACTATCAAACTCATGCTCTAAATCTTTAATGAGCTGATCTTTTAATTTTTTGTCTTGCAAGTTCCACCTTTTAAGAAAAAACACAAAATTGTTAGATAGAAAAATTAACTAAGGTTGTGTACCTTGAATATAGTAAAAGAAAAGACCCGAATGAAAGGAAAAATACTATACCAATTAATGATATGAAAAAAAAAATAGTGGGATAGGGTTATTTCACTTATGATGTTCCACCTTGTACGTATGGTGGGCCCGAATATCTTTAGTGCAAGGTCATAAAGCATCTTATAAAATGAATTGGTTCCTGCAAAAAATATCATGGGATAATCAATCCAAAACTTGTTATGAATATGTAAATGCATATTCCAATATAAAAAATAATAATTTTAAAGTACTTGGAAGCTTAGGACATTTTAAAGGCATCAATTCATTATCGTCAATCAACAATGACGTCTGCATAACTCTCGTGCTAGAAAGATGGGTAGATCTAGGAAATGGTGGTGAATTATCACCAATACATGTACTTTGATCTATATCTGGCATAACAGATGATGCCAGTGTATCTCCTACTCCACAAAATTAATCCACTATGTGATGCACCCAAGATTAAAGTACAAATTATCAAATCATAATTAACACAAAACCAAATATAGAAAAACAAGGATTTACCAAGCATAGACCATGAAGGCATCGATGTTTGCATGCTCCTTGTTACTAACATTGCACTTGAAAATCTCTGATGGATGTCTGTCAACCTCCTAGGAGGAGTCACCTACACTTGATGACCTGAACAATACATTGTTAGCAAAGACATTCTCAAATAATAAAAGTAAGAGTTAACTTAAGAAGTTTTTGAATGTTCCAAAGAAAACATTTCTTGTAACTTTTCAACTAAAGGATTATTTTACTTGAGGCGGCCAAAGCTTTTCTACTACCGGTGTCACTGCATTGTCCTTGACCAAGTACTCAAGTTTCCAAAAAATCTTATAACAAGAACACATATTACATATTTTACTTCACATCATAAAAGAGTATAAAATATATACCTTTATTGAGATTTTATTATAACTAAAGATTCACTACTACTTACTTCATAATGACATGCTTGCACCATCAATTCAGATAGCCTCTTCAGCATCTCCTTAGTTGGATTTTCTTCATCCAAAATGCTCATAATTTCTAAATTGATTTTTTTTAGTTTTTTCCTCAACATAATTGTTATATTAGGAGTTTCTGTGATATCATCATCAGAAGGGGTAGCTATTGCCTATGTTGCTGCATGTGCTTTTCCCCTACCCTGAACATCAAATTGTGATAGGAATATCAGTAAAACTATCATAAAAACTCTAAAACCCTAAATAAAATAATGTAATAATATAAAAAATTTCAACTATCTAATTTGTACAATTTCAATAAGGTTTACCATTGCTGAAGAACGGGTGGGAGGAGCATCCTCATGGCCTCTATCATGTGGGGGATCCATATCATCCTGTGACAAAGATTAAATATAAAAACTTCAGCGAACTGAAAGCAATAGACTTAGCCAAAAAAAATTATTAATAAAATGGTATATAGTACTTACCACCCTCATGATAGTAACTTTCTTTGTATCTATGTGATTTAAATGGTAATCTATTAGTACTTCTTCCCCTACACTTATTGATTTTATCGCACATACAAAAACTTGATTCCCCTTACATGCCTGAAATATGCAATTGGGTTGCTTATTAGTTGAGGAAGGTCACGTACTATTTATAAAACCCACAATATTACCTATTTCTTTTGGTCTCCCATCAATGTACATTGCAAATCTTTTACTTTGATCATTTTCTTTCCATTGTATATAATTTGCTAATAGTGCATACCTATGCATACTTTTTCTATATTGAACAATTTGCATCCAATTATTGTAATTGTACCATAGACTGACATACTTGAACAATTGAACAACTTTTTTGTAACATACCTTTTTTCCATCCATGGAAAATAGGTCCAAACCATGTAATGAGGATGGAGCTATGCGATATATTGTCTCATTAACACAAAAATTAGTGTTAATTGGAGGTAGCTCATTGGGTACCCATTCTTTCTCAATATGTGTGTACTGAAAGGGAACCTTGATGTCGCCTTTGGTCTCATCATCATAAGAACATGACCCCCCTTTAGCAAGGAAAAATTGCATGCATTTATCAATTTTTTTTCTAATCTTTTGACCTCTAGTTGATCTCCCCATTTTAGCTATACTACATGTAGAACTTTCATCTACCATTCCCTCATTTCCTTCATTCAATGTAGATAGATCTGACAAGTACTTATTTGGTGGGTCTTATAATCCATCAAATGAGATATTGTCACATCCCCACTTCAAATAGAATTTTGATAATATTTAAATAATATATATAGAATAATCATGTCATGACCCATACGTACGGTTCTTCTTTTTCTATACGTGGGAGATATAAAATGTACTAAGTTGAAAGTGATTATATAATTATATGTCTATATGGTTCTTCTTTATCTATATATACATTATATGATTATATAATATGTCTATTTATAACATATGTGCTCAGTGATAAACAAGAAGAATATAAGAAAATTATGTCTATTTATTGACTTATACCTCCTGCTGATCCATGTCACTATGCACGATCCATGCCAAAAGGGTTAAATTTCTTGCATATGTTAATCATTTATCTTAAGTTAGCTAAAAATTACATGATATGTATGCTACAAATAACTTATAAGACAACATGAATAATATGCAACATCATAAACATGAACAAATTTACCTTATATATGGAATGCAAGATCATCAACATAAGGGGTGACAATGTCTATAGTCAATTGCCTATTTTCAAAAAGGGTGATAATCAAACACAATATATACATGTATCAGCAACAATTAATTGAGTATCATAAGAAAAATATTGGTAATTATAAATCACATATGTTGTAATCATTAGAATTGAACACAATAAATATGTAACCATTAGAATTGAAATCAATAAATCAATATTAAACATATATACTAATCAATATAAATATATATAAATAATTAAATCACATATATACCTTGTACATTTCAATCATGTCATTGATCATCTTCATCATCCATCATCCATCATCATCATCATCATCATCATCATCATCATCATCATCACCACCACCACCACCACCACCACCACCACCACCATCATCATCATCATCATCTTGATCTTCATCATCTTCAATATCTTCTTCTTCCATAACATTATACTTTATCGGCCTTCCTCTTGGATCATGTCTAACAAAAAATTACCAACCCTGTTTATGTGGAACCTCTGAGTAAAACACTTTCTCACATTGACTTGGAAGAACATAGGGCTCATCTCCAACTAGCTCAAATGACCTTGTATTAATCATTTTAAATCCATTATCATGTTGAATAAAAGTTCTATTTGAATCATTTTTATTCAGTCGTAGCTTGTACCATTTGACGACAAATAAAACTACTTTGAAGGAGTTAAATTCACACTTAATTATATCATCCAAGATGTCATAGTATCAATTTTGAGATTTTTGAGGATGTATGTCATTTCTAGATGATATATTAGTGACCTCAAAAACTGTAGTTATCCTAGAATCACAAGTTTTCTTTGTGTCATCCAACTTTTTTATGCGAAATTTTTGGCCATGATATTACATAGCTTTGTGGTGCTCGACTTACAATTTTTCAAGCATGTGAAAATTATTTACATCATGAGTTGATACAAAACATACAAGTCATGATCATTAATAAATTTGTACATACCTCTTTACCTCTTAAACCATATGCTAGATCAATTACCATTGGTGTAACATTCTAATCTCCACTACAATGAGCTTCTCTAACCAATGAAGCAACACCTTTCCATGTTAATGAGAAACTATTTTTTTGACATCATTCAATCCATACCATCATCCAATCAAGATTGTTCACAATATACAAATGTATTGCATCCCACTCTCGACCAACTGTATAAAAAAAATACACCAATTATAAATAACTTATATTGAAGATTTATAAGAATTAATTAACTATAATAACATCTTATATTTACCTCTCACTTTCCTCAATCTATCTTTGCCCATCAATTACTCCCCTTCAAATTTTTTAATGGAGTTGGGATCCCAAATACGATCTACATGGATCTTTGCTGCAAACTTAGGAAGATATTCACTAATGTACACCATGGTCTGGTATACCATATATCCCTCCACCATAGAACCCTCAGGATGTGCTCTCTGTTGAACCAGACCTTTCAAAAATTTCAAGTTCCTCTCAACCATCCACATTGACCTAGTTGGTACAGGTCCACACAATTCAATCTGCTCAACTTGATGTATGAGGTAGTGTTCTTGTGCATTGAAAAAAGTTGAAGGTAGACACTTTTGCATTTCACACATCAGAAAAGGACTTTTTCTCTTCCAATATTTTATATCTTCTTTATTGATTTCTTTTTATGACAACCACTTCTTGTATTTTCCAAGATCATATATAACTTGTTTGACACTATTGGTGAAGTGGTGTGGGAGAGATAGAGGTAGAACGTACTGCAATATTTGTAAAATGATCTTATCAATATTTTATAAAAGAATGCAATGAAAACTACATGTAGTATACAAATATATAGTGAATACAAAATAACATGAATTACCTTAATAAATGTATGGTAATCATGTTTTTTCATCCCTTGCCCAAATTCACTTTTCTTTGATATGAGATCATTTATGTTCTCAACAAATCCTGTGAGAAATCTTTTTTTTTTTCATGACTTCTTTTATAGCATTGCTCTCCTGCTTTGACAATAACCAACTAAGGGCACTTGCATCAATCTGGTCTCCCTTGTTATTTGATTGAATCACATTTTTGATTGCATGGTTGGATTCTTCAATGTCACTACAAATCTTGACAATTTTGTCTTTGTCACGCCTTCCATCCAAGATTTTCCATAATGTCTATGTAACATTCTTTCCAATATGCATAGGATCAAACAAATGCATGATAGGGAGTTTCTTGTAGTATGACAACCTACTAAATTGCATAGGATAAATTTTTAGTCCTTTTGAAAGTTGGTCATTAATGCCTTGATGACCTTCACGAGTATCAATTACATCATCAATAAATAAAACACAATATCAAAATATAAATTTCAGAAAAAAACCATCAGATGGAATGACATTACCTCGATGATTTATTTTATTGTATTCCAACTTCCATAGGGGAGGTGTCATTCTCCGTGGTTTTGATGTAGTCTCTTCTTTCCCATTGAAAAGATGTTTTTCGGTAATTCAGTACTTATGGTTTTTGTGGAGAAAGTGTCTATTCTCATCGAATGCCTACTTTCCTAAACTTTTTGAATGATGAGATTTCATCTTTGGACCACAAACTAGACATGCAAGTTTTCCCTTTGTCTGAAGACCTACAAGATTGTTTATAATTGGATTAAATATGTTAACTTTGTGTTAGCACTATAACATACCAAAAAGGAGGTGTTAAGAAAAGAACATACCAAAAAAATGTGTTAGCACAGGGGCATCATGTATTTTCCATACAAGCATTACATGGAATTGAAATTATCTTTGTCCTATTGGTCTAGAGATGTCATACATAGTGACCCCATTCCATAACACCATCAACTCATCGATAAGGGGCTCAATATATACATTGATATCTTTAACTTGGTACTTACCTAGTTGAATGAACAAAAACATTACATACTTATTATAACCATTTTGATGGATTATTTATAATAAATTAATTTAGATGACTATTAAATGAAAAAATACCTAGAACAATCAGTGCCAACATTATGTGCTCCCTCTTTATGGACATCCAAGGAGGAATGTTATTGTTGATAACAAAAATAGGCCACACCAAGTAAGTAGATCTCATCTCTCCAAATGGATTGACACCATCCGCTGCCAATGAAAGCTTGAGATTATGAGGTTCTTCTTTAAAGTGTGTCCATTTTTCCTCTATTTCCTTAAATGCCAAACCATCTGCAGGCATTCGCATAATGTGATCTTGACTTCTATTGCATGCATGGTAATCCATAAATTGTGCCAAGCTATTGCACCTGAATAATTGTTCCAGACGTGGAATAATGAGAATAAACTAAAGAACCTTGTGAGGCACCTTTTTTGTTATTTGATCTAATCAATATCTACTAATATGAAAAACAAGGCATTATGTTGAAAATTCATGGTTTTTATGATATATAATATGATCATTCGTACATGCATCTACAGTTTGATACTCCATTCCAATATCTTTCATAATGGAAGATAATTCTCGGTATGAGCGAGGTAGAATGTTTGATGGTGGTAACAAACACTCACCTATGAACCTATGACAAAAAATATAACTTGTTAATTTAAATAATATTAATTGCTACATGATTCACCCAATGTTAATTGTAAGGGAATTATGACTAAAATAATGAAAAAATATGACATACCTTAACATACGTGTCATTGCTACGTTGGATAAACCATTCATAACCTTCAAGTTCACCAACAAAAATATAGTGACAAGAAGAGTTGTTTGGGAGCCTTCATATAGGGGCTCATGTGCCTTCTCAAGTATAGGTACATCAAGGTCTGGGTCAACATCATCATCATCATCATCATCATCTTGATCATCGTGATCTTCTTAATCATCATTGTCTTCTTCCATGGGATCATTACCTTCTACTTCTATATTCACACCTCCATATTCCCTCATTTGGAAATCCACATTCTTTGGATTGTCATGGTCCATAACATGAAACCTAGGGAGATTGACCTATATGAAAATGATGACTTTATATTAACCATGACCATGATGTCATCATCAAATCATGTCTTATGTATTTTATAAATTATTAGAATACGTACCAATGGACAAAATTTGTTTCCTCCTTCAATGTGACCATGCTGCCTACAATGTTCCTCAGCTGTTTTGATTAGATATCTTTGAGTCTTTAATCCCTTACAAATTTTGCAAGGACAATAACATTTTCCATCACCTTTTCTTTTTAAGTTAGACTGAAATCTAGCAATTGTATGCCTATTTTTTTGTGTGTTGATATTGTCAGACATGTTCTTTCTTGACATTGCAAGAAGAGAAATGCTTGGAACGTATAGGCCCGATTTGAAGAAATCAGAAAATAAAAACTAACATGTAAAATGTTAAATTGAATGACATTTTATTATAGAGATAAATGTGTTGTCTAGATTACTACATTTCAAAATTATTCTCTCAAGGATTTTGTTGCTAATCATTATGAACAACTCAAGAATTCTCCCAAGTAAGATGAAAAATTTTCATTTTGAATCTTGTAGGTTATCTAACTATGCTTGAAATAGAATTAAATCTATCTGATATGATCTTTAACATTTAAGATTTAACTTTATAAATAGGAATTTGAATTAAAAAGTTAGAAATTAAAACAAAAACATATAAGAGTCTCAAAGAGAGGAACACATTGAGGAATTAATATTTCATTTAGGCTATACTTGGGACTGCCATCAACAATTATCATCATTGAAGGGGATTAATTCATATTCGGTAGATAACTATGGTAAGCAATAAAATACAAATATTTCATTTCCAATTAATATTAGTGAGATAAATAAATTTGGGCCAAGAGTACGAAATATGGAGAAGACTCCAAACATAAGTGAGTTGGCGGTCAAAATGTCTTAATAAAATTTACATCAAAACAAAAAACATTAATCAGTTGATTATTATATAAGCTCCTCAAGAATTATTTGGAGAGGACTACATTGCACGTTGAGACACAATATTGTTTTCACAAGTTGGCAACTATTATAATCATCAAGCAAATTAGGCTATACCTAGTGGAGAGAAGTATGCGTGTAGATCAAAAAGCATAGAGTACACACCAGTGTCTTGCATAAGTGAAAGATGAAATGTAGATTTCATGTTAAGAATAGAAACATTTTTTGGACATTCAAAGGTGTGTTTCAGACATACAAAAAGAGTAAATTATTGAAGGAAGTAACAAGGAATGGCAGATGTCAAAGAAAGAGAAGTAGTTTTCATTAAAATGTTCATAGGGAGATACATCTTTTGTTTTGCGAAAATAAAATATCTACTATTTTGAGGAGGGTTTCTATGAGTTTTGAATTCTTAGATCTCTGGTAGTCATGGTAAGTGACAAAAGCACTATTGTGAAGAATAGTGTCAGTCACTGTAAAAGAGAAGAGCAGGAAATGATACTATGTAGAACACATGATCCACCACATTCAAAGTAACTTCCAAGAATGTATGTCAAAGAAAAGAGTAGACATAGATGATAAGGAAGAGAATGGCATTGTCTAAAAAAGTAGAGAGAAAAGGCCAAAATTCAAAGATGACTATTAGAGGAGACACTAGCTAAATGGGAGGGCATTCAACATGCATCAAAATCAGTGGTATACACTGCAAGTGGAAAAGACAATGTTGATGAAGTTGGAATGGCACTTTTAGAGTGTCATAGAGTCCCTCATGATAGTGAGCACAAAAGATGATCAATCATGTGAAGGAATAGTAAGAACGAAAGAAAAAAATGCATCCAAGAGTCTTGAGAAGTGACTATCAAAAGGATGTCAATAAATGGTGATCCAACACTTAGTGGCTAAGCCTTGCAATTGGAAACAACTTAGCAACTAAATAAAAGATTACAGAGTTGATATATATTGTAATGGCTATAATAGTCATGGTGAATCTTTTGCTTCTAACTCTACTCTTCTAACACCACCATAATTGTAGCAGTTGTTAGTCTCATTGACTTCCCTGCAGCTTATTTCATATGTAAGGTAGATAAGGTGGATTTTCTTTCATGTATGGGTACTTTTATGGGTTTAATATTCATCTCTATTCAAACAGGCCTCATCATAGTAGTATGTTCATGGTTTCTAAGTAGAACCTTGTTCGATTTTTTCTAAAACTCTCCATTAGAATTTGAATTGGTAATATCTACTATGATATTATTCTAAGTTTTCCCCACTTCTTACCGATTAATATTTTAATGAATTGAATATTCTTTTCTAATATTAGAATCAATTGCAATAATGAAGGGTTGTCTTATATATCTATGAATCAATCCATTCTTAATGTAAACACCAAGGATGTATAATATATAATACCTAGTTTCATAATGGACTGCCAATCTTCTTTAATCTCTAATATCTTTGAACACCAAATGGTGATTTTAATGCCTTCCCAACAAGAACATAAAATGGTGATTTTAATCTCTGATATCTTTGAACACCAAATGGTGATTTTAATGGGATAAAGCTATCTATAAATTAGTGCTCATCTACACCTAGTCAAACAGAGGACATGGATTGAGTAACTAATGTAAGAGCTATTAGAATTTTGATGTACACTATGGTGTATGAAATATAATGTGTTGTCCAAGTAGTGCGAGCTCTCATTTAATTCATGACTAATCCTAAATCAATTTGGTATAGTTAAGAGGGTCTTAAGATATTTGTAGGGTAATTTTTGATAGGAAAACATAATCCTAAGGTATAGATTATTTATGTTAAAGAAATTAACCCTAGAGTGATGCAATGAGAATAGTGTGTAAATAACATATTCATAACCTAAAGATTCAAAAAATTATACACATTTATGGATAATTATTATTATTACACACACACCCCAAGATATTATTTTCTTTTGAATTGATCTTCTAGTGACTATTGGTTAATCCATTTTATAGTTCTTGACAATGTATTCCAAACTAATTTGGTACTAATTTATAATTCAAATATCTTACTACAAGCATCCTCTAATTTCTTAATACGTTGGTCTATATCCAATAAACCATTTCTCCACTTTCAATCATAGCTAGATTATATTTTCTTATTCGTATTTCACTTTTATTTGTTTCTTAATATTTTACCATTATTACTTGTTTCTTATCCATATTGTTGATATTGAATCAATTTGTCTCTATAGTTGTTACTGTATCATGTTCTCCATGTCACTTTCTTGAAAAATATTTTGATGTATTAGATCATTTTTTTGATTGATGGAAAATATCTCTCCTAAATTTATCTTGTATATTTGTGATATCTATTAACTTCAATTTTATTCCTTAATTATTATCATTGTTTATGTTGGTTACTTCCATATGGATAAATATTACTTTATCTTTTTATGAGACCACTCAATGATAATTTTGGTGCAATGATCAATTATTTTGATGCACTATGAAATAAGATTAAATTAGGGAACTATCCTATCCACCAATTATCCTGATGCAGAGTGGTGGCAACTAAAGCTTAATAGGTCCAATCTACTACACAATCGATTGAGAATGTAACTTTAAACTGTGAACAGTGGTTTCAACTAATTCTAACAAATTCATTAGTTTTCGAATACCTCCAAATTCAGGGAACTATCCTATCTACCAATTTCCTTCTAAGAAACTCTGTTATTCCCTATTGCCAATACTAACAGCATACTACTAATTAGCAATCCTTTACTTCTAGCAGATCTCAACTTGTTGATGTTTGTTGGTTATGGTCTCACAAATTTGTAAAACAATTCCAAATGATTAACATAGAATACTCTAATAATACTCCTCAGTTATCTTTTATGTTTTGGTCTCAATCTTCTACAATCACCACTTCATAATCCAAATAGTGAGTGACTGATTCTATCTCGACAACTTCAAACTAGTTCAACACAAACCCTAGGTGATCAAGGTAGATTCGGGTTTAATGGATTAGTTTGAAGTTGGGTGTTTGGAATAGTCACAGATGATTGGGAAAGTTTTTGTGGCCTTCTAATGTCTTGGCATGGTCGACTCCTTGACCTCTGCCCACCACTGACTATATCTTTTTGTTCCTTCTTTCTCCCACTGGCTAAACATGCTAAACTCAATTAGCCTAGGGCATCAAACTTGAAGCGGTTCGACAACCTCCACAACTTTGAGTGTTGGATAAATTAAAGCATATTTCCCTAATTTGATTTTCATCCAATGGCATGGACAATCCAATGGTGAAAATACAAGCTAGGTTGAAATAGATTAAATGAATTCGGGGGGATAGTGTGCATCAATGGACTAGCAGTGGATGTTAATTCATAACAGCTCGCGACAGACTAATATAATGAAAAACATAAACTATTTAAATGAATGACAAAAAGTGAGGATGCATCGAAAAGAATTTCACCACGAAGATGTATAAATGAATTTGCAGGGTTAATAAGCTATCTGTTCATCACAAGAATGACAGTGCCACAAATAGAACAAGACAAGAAAAAAGGAACATACTCTGAACTATGAATCTTTTGTATTCCAAATACTGCTTCTCCAACATCTAGGTTAAGGTAAGGAAATGAAAATTACCTTATAGATAGGTGGTCCTCCGTCGCACGTTGCCCCTTGTTCAAATTCGTCATGTGTGGAATAATGAAATGAGAAATGAAACCTTTTTTTTTTAATTATGCCCATGTTGGTCGAACTTTTGACCTCCACGGTATTGGTCGAAATTGTGACCAACATCGGTATGGATTAAAAAAAAATCAAAGCTTTCCTTCTATAATCCAGCCAAACAAAACCTTTTTATTTGTTGGTTGAATTATTTGGTTGAAAAATAAGGCCAAATGTACTAGTGTTATTGTGCTTTTACCCTAATCCTATTACCTTCAACAAAATGAGACAAACAAACAATAAACAATGTGTAGAGGGAGAGAAAATAAAAAGAGAGAAGAAAGAAAACAAGACTAGTGGAAACACAAAAAAAATAAAATAGGAACCTATAGGTCTCTGGAAATTGTATGGGAAAAATTTCCCATACATTTTCCAATAGCACAGTGAGTATTTTATTATAAAACATCTCCCACTTGCTCAAATAAACCCCCCCTTAAATTATAAAGTAAAGAGATTAAATTATCTCAATCAAATGAAGGCTAAGTCAGTTGGTGGGACCCACCTAGGTCGCCACCCCAAAAGGCTCTAAAATGACCTTTTCTAAAAAAAAAGACATATTTAATAAATCAAACCCATCCAAAAAAAGATAATATGTAAAATATATATGTAAATTATATATATATATATATATATATATATATATATATATATATATATATATATATATATATATATATATATATATATATATATATATATATATATATATATATATATATATATATATGTATGTATGTATATATATATATATATATATATATATACATATATATATACATACATACATATATATATATATATATATATATACATATATATATATATATATATATATATATATATACATACATACATACATATATATATATATATATATATATATATATATATATGTATGTATGTATATATATATATATATATATATATATCTATATATATATATATATATGTATGTATATATATATATATGTATGTATATATATATATATATATATATATATATATATATATATATATATATATATGTATATATATATATATATATATTATATATATATGTATGTATATATATATATATATATATATATATATATATATATATATATATATATATATATATATATATATATATATATATATATATATATATAATTTACTTGCCTTTGAAAAGGCACCGAAAGAGTTTGTAGTATTTTTAAAAAAAAAAATTTAAAAAAAAAACCAAATTTTTTTTAAAACTCTATGTTGGTTGGGACCCGCGGGCCCCAACCCCCTCGGATCTTGGCCCCTGAACAGGCTCTACCGTGACAGGGCCCTGCCACGGTAGGGTACCATCCACCATGGTAGGTGGGTCTGCCATGATAGGCGGTACTGCCACGGCAGGGTACCCTACCGGTAGGGGCCCCCGCTATAGTCCTTTGGACTTAAAACAAAATAAAACCTCTGAAATGATTTTTTTTAATTTTAGTTTTAGTTTTTTTAATTTTTATTTAATTTTTTCTATTAAGAATTTTACTTATTAATTATAATTATTATTTGATAATTATATTTATTAGTTAATATACATCCTTGTTATAATATGTTTTTTGGTTTAGTTAATTAAATTATTAAACAATAGTTAATTTAGTAAATATAATTTGTTCAATGGTTATTAATTAATTAATACATTGTTTTTATTTATTAATCAATATATTTATTAATTGATTAATATATTTTATTCATTAATTAACTATTATATTTGTTAATTAATGTTTTTTATATATTAATTTATTAATATATTTTTAATTAAAATTTTGGGTTAGTCTAATTTAATCCTTCAGTATAGTTGATTTTAAAAGTATTATGATAATCCATTTATGGTTAGTAGTGAATTTGCTAGTATTTATATTTGCATAATTAATTTAGGTAGTCAATTAAAGCTAATGTATTTAGTATACTTATTTTGGTTAGTATACTTGTTTGGTTTTGCTTGTACTTTTAATTTAAATAGTCTAGATAATTTAGTTATCTTGAATACATAAGTTAATTTGTTTTATTGGAAATTATTTACTGGACCAAGTAGATTAAATCAACTAATGTATAAAATTGATCCTTCTATACGTTATACTCCTCTTATATAAGATAATCATACTAGGACTTATAGTGTCCCGATGTTATTTCGAATCCCCTATGAACCTAGTAAACCTCACCGAATGTAAATTTAGATCCGTACATTCAAACTCATTCATGAACCTTTGTTATGCAACAGTCAAGTGGCAAATGGAGATAAAGATTTTAACCCATTAATTTATGAATATTTATTTGGAATGAAACTAAGACTTGCTAGTTAACCCTAGAACTTGTTGGGATTTTTTATATGCAAGGGGTGACTGTTAACTATAACCCCTCAATCAAAGTTAGCCAACACCCTCTTAGTTTTGATTGTTCAACTTTAGTCAACTATTAACCTTAAACTTAAACTTATAACCTTAAAAAAAAAAGGTTGGCGTGTTTTTGCTTGTAGAAATATGGGCATGACATATCGGTCAATCTCACAAAAGCATAGGCTAGTGAAACATGAAGAGTGAAAAACATAACAAAATGGATGATACTCTCATTAGAATCATAAGTATGATAAAGAGATGCTAAGAGGAGGATATTATAGAAAATAACCATACACCAAACCATCTTAAAGATCTTCACAACAAATGAAATGCAAGAAATATTTTTGTATTTTGTAGAATATATAGATTTTTTTTTGTTTTTTTGAATTTCAAAATGCAAGAGCATAAAATAAAATTAACCTAATCTTAAGGAAAGAAAGCAAAGCATCTAACACCAAAAAAGAAAGAGTTGTTTACTACGGGTTCACCAAAATGTAAGATATAAAAATATATCTTAAGAGATATATTTTTATATGTATGTTTGTGTGTGGGATATGGAAAATTTTGTGGACATAAAAGACTTAATAAAACATAAATACTTATATTGAAAATGAGAAGATTCATAAATCACTATTTTCTAGTGTCTCTGTTCAGTTTCGGGAAATTCTACAATCGAATCTAGCCTAGAAATACAGAAATAGAGAAAACCCATAAAACTTTTGTCTTTATGAGAAAGGTTGATCTTGACCCAAAACAAGGCTAGGATCTTACCCTAAGGAAAAATCTTACCCCTAAAAGTCAACCTTGACCTACACTATTTTGACAGAAATTCTATTCATGAATCTCAGAAGTTTGTCGAAAAGGGTACTCAGATCTGAACTGTAATTCGCTATCCCACACTTGTACCTACAATAAAAGGGTTTTGTTGTTTGGACGAGTGGTTTACCTTGGTAAAACCTCAGTTTGGAATCAACCTTGAAAATAGAATTGAAATAGAGAATAATATAAAGTAGTAGAAATAGATCTAACAACGAAGCTATGATACTCAAAAGATATGCAATTATATTTGGAATGTAAACAAGTATATTGATATGAAAGCTTAGACTCAATACTAACAAATATAAATCAAAACCTCCATGATTGTATGCTTGGAATCCACCTTGAAGGGAGAATGAATAGATCTTAAAGATGAACAAAGGATCTTGAAGGAAGATCACACCACCAAGATGGATAGATCTAGGGTTTGAATGATGAATCTTGAATACTTGAACTAAATCCCTCCAAAGGTTTGAATTCTTGAATCCTTGATCTTCAATGGAGAACATGATTGCTTGAATGTAGATGATGGATTGAATTCTTTAAAATTATTTCTTGATGATGGAATATTTTATTTTACTTGAGAGATGATAGATAAGATATCCGAAGATTCTTGATCATGGATGTGAAAAGATGTGTGAAATGAGAGAGGAAGGCTTCCTTTTATACTAGTCTAGGGTAAAAAATTATAGAGAGGGAAACATAGGAGAATTAAATTCCCATTTAAACCTTAACCCATAGAAATTGACCTAGATTAAATATAATTTAAGAGTTTACTATTCCAAAATCCAAAACAACCAACCCAGAACCAGGAAAATAAAATTTTCGAAGCCTGACATCTGGAAACTTTTGGAATTTGATATCTGGACATAGGGTTAGGGTAAAGGCTGACATTGACCTAGGTTAAGGTCAAGGTTGACCTTGACTGAGAAGGTCAACAATCTCAGGGTTTCAAGTCAGGATGCCAAAAATAGGCTGGAAAGAGGTGGAGAAAAGGAAGAACAAGGGGAAAACCATGATCCAAGCCATAAATCCCATGAAGGCATCTGACATGACCCCAAACCACCTACTCAGAGGGCTAAACCAGTCCTAAATGGAAGTGATTCCATTTTTAGATGATACATTTAGCCCCCACTTTAGTAATAGTATGGATTCAATACAACCTCTTGGTAAAGGAGAAGAAACATCCAAGTGGATTCACAACGAGATAGAATATCACTTCGTTAAGGACATGGTGTTAGGAATCGGAACACTAAGAAGAGGGGGGTGAATCAACGTTCACTATATTTTATCTTTTCACTTAATATTTAAACTAAACTTAAATGCTTAAGTACCAATTCACTGAGCCTTTTCTTCATATAGTTCTCCTCTCCAACTAAGGATGCAGATTCTTCCAGGCTAGAGAAGCTTCCCTTGAAATGTGAAATAACTGAACTAACATCATCAACTAAGTGTACCTTAGATACTTTATTGTTTGTAGGTAATAAGTTGTTCAAGATGTTCACTAATTTTACAAGGAGGGGATTTCTCATCACTTGTTTCTCCTTGGCCTTCTCCATGGCTAAGACACCAAACTTAATTAGGTCTTCTTTTCCCCATGAATCCAAATTGATTGTGTCAGGTGTCAAACTTGACAATAATTCTTCTAAGGGAGTGATGGGAGTGCTATCCATCACTTCTTGATTTACCTTGATTGGTTAAACTGATGTTCATCTTTTTGTTCACTTCCTTTTACCTCTTCTTCTTCTTTTTATTTTTTAGCTTCTTTTTATTTTTATTTTTCTTTCTCTTCTGTTATATCCTCAATTAATACTTCTTCTTGATGAATGGGAGGAGTGTTGCTGCATAAAATTTTAGCTTCTTGTGTGCTCACAAAAGCTTCTTCAAACTTGTCCAACTCAGTGTCAGTGGCCGCCATGGCTATCTGTATATTATCAGTGATAATGGTGCTATCTTTTAGTGACTCTGTCATGGGTGCAGACTTATCTGCCTCTAGTGTTTCAACTATAGGCGCTAAGCCCTGAGGACCTATCACTGATGCATTAGTGGGCTCTACCACCTTGACTTCCTTTGAGGGTACTTGAGTTGTGGATGCAGTAGATGGATACATGTGTCTATTCATAAAAACCTTCTCAAAGGCTTTCTCTATTTCTTTTGCAACTAGTTCATAGTTCTTGTTCATAATGTGCAAAGTCCTTGACTTGGTTCTGAGGTGTGGTTTCACTAGATCTAACAATAGAGATTTCTCTTCTAAGGAACATACTGGAAGGGTATCATCTAGAATATTTTCCCTTATCCTTAAGTCCTCTTCAATAGCCTGTCTCTTTTGGAATTCTAAGATATTCTATACAATATCAGGAATCATGGTCTTTAGTTCCATGTCGGTTTTCTTGAACTTCAACATGTGTTTGACTATCATTCCATGTATCTTTGATTTGTCTATCTCAATATATTTTTCATAAAATTTTTCTACTTGACCAATTCTTCCCCATCAATTATTCTTACACTTAGCACACTGAGACTAGGTTTGAAACTTACTTCAGGAGTTGCTTGTGAGTTCTTTATGTTCCTTGTTACTCTTGAGGATGGATGACCAATGCTGATCTCTTTCTTATCTTCGGTATTGCCTTATACTTAGGAGGAGTAGTAAGGTTAATGGTTTCTTTAGGTGCAGAAAGAGTAACATCAGTTTTACCCTTCTATTCATCAAATTTTTCTATCTTCACCTTCTTCAACTTAGGATCATCTAATCTTGCCTTTGCTGCATCTGCGCTCTTTAATTCCAAAGAAATATTTTGTTCCCTTACTTTGTCTAGGTCAGCTTGAGACACTCCATGAATTCTCAAGATCTTTGAGGTAACCTTAGCAACCTTCCTTTTTTCTGCATTGTTTAACACTGCATCAACTTCTCTTGTTTTCTCCTAATAGGTTCCCCATCTTGGCTCATTAGGGTCTTTAGGTGCTACTAGCAGAACTTGAGCATAAGCCTCTAGAATAGGCTCTTCCACTTCATATTGTTGGCATTAAGCAGAATTACCACTAGTGACAACACTTATTTGCATTCTGAGTGCAAACCGAGTATAACAGTGCAAACTGAGTAGAACAGTGCAAATCAAGCAGAATAGTGCAAACCGAGCAGAACAGTGCAAACCGAGCAGAACAGTGCAAACCGAGAAAGACAGTGCAAACCGAGCAAGACAATGCAAACCGAACAAGATAGTGCAAACCGAGCAGGACAGTGTAAATCGAGTAACATTATGTCTATCGAGTCACCAGTATTTACCGAGTTCAAAACCTACCGAGTGGTTAGTATGAACCGTGCCTTCACTTCTACCGAGTGCATGACGATGCCGAGTAATGTAGTGGACGTCGAGTATCAGAAAGTCACTGAGTTAGTTTGCAGGAACCGTGTAACCATAGTTGGGCCAACTTAGTGGCACTTATGTTTATTTGTCAAGCCGACTTTGTAATTGTAATTGTAATTAATTGTTTAGACTTGTATATAAACAATGTTGTAAAAATGCCAAGATATGAAATGAGTATGAATGTGAAAAAGAAAGAAAGGCAGAGATAAGTGAATTATAAAGGGCTACAATAGTATAAGGAACAACATAGACAAATTTATCACAGAAGGTGATCAGTACATCAGTGAATCTCAATCAGCAATCCAGTTGCAAAGCAAGAGATCTACTGTTTCATCCTAATAGGTGAATCAGTACTAAAATCCTTTAACCAGGTAGACCTAACAGTCTTTTGTAAAATCTCTTTACCGAGTACATACTTATTTTGTAAGTTTGTAAAAATCCTCTAACAAGGTGGACCTAGCAGGGCAGATCATCAGAAGTGATCAATTGTAAGCCTTAACCGGCCAACTTTATTCTGCAGTACTAAAGCTTTGTGGGTTTCATCCCCACCCTAGTTTTACTTTCTTTTTGGAAGGTTTCTGGGTAACCAAATCTATGTGTCATTATTGTGAATGCTTTTAAGTTTCATGCTTTCTATATGCAAAAGGTTAAAGTGAATTATATACATCTGTAATTGAAAGAAAATTTGGAGTTACTGATTCACCCCTCCCCTCTCAGTAACTCAGTTAATTCCTGAATATTTCCAATAATTGGTATCAGAGTAGCATTGGTTCTCAAGATAAAGCTTAACTAGCTTGAGCAAAGATCTAGGACAATGGAGGTATTCAAACTGAACAAGGTGATTGAAAATGAAAAGCTAGATCTAGAAATGGCCATAGCTAAACTTAAAGAAGCAAAAGAACATCTTTCCCAATCCCTAAGAAGAAGGAAGGAACTTGCAAATCAGATGAATGATTAGAATTACATTGAAGAAAAGATTGAAGATCTTTTTCCCTCAAATAGCTCAGATGAAGCAAACAATGCTGTCAAAGAACTCCTAGAAAAGAATGGGTCTCTGCAGGAAGAAGTGAGAAAATTAAAAAGAGAACAAGAGCTACACTCAACAAGATTTTGTGAGATCTTAGAATAAAGAAACAAGTTGAAATATGAATTGGATGGAAGGAACAATGAAATCCAAAATAAAACCCTTCAGCTAGAAAACCTAATTGATCAGATCTCCCATACAAATGAGGAAATTCTGAATCTAAGATCAGAAATAGAAAGCACAAGAGAAGAACTAAGATCTGAAAAGAAAATCAATCTAAGATTGGTGGATGACCTAAACGCTGAAAAACAAATCAATGAAGGAATGCTGAAAAGCCAAGAAGACTTAAATCAGCTGTATGAGCGAAATCTTCATAGGCAGAAAGGAAAAGTAGGACTTGGATATAAAGGAGAAGGTGAATCTTCTAAGCAAGGTACTCAAAGGAATCAGAAACCTACTTGTAATCATTGTGGTAAAATAGGACATACTTCAAATAAATGTTGGAGCAATGAAAAAGCAGAATTCAATGGAAAATGCTACAACTGCAATCAACATGGTCACAAAGCAAATGAATGCAGGGAAAAACCAAGATTCAAAGGTAATTGTCACAAATGCAACAAACAAGGTCACAAGGCATCTGAGTGCAGATCCAAAACATTCAATCCAACAGAACAAATTATGAAAGCAATGTTTGGATGGGACTACAACACCTGGTGTAGATGTCATTACTGTGGAGAATATGGACACATTGGCATGAACTGCATAAAACATCATCTAAGGAAAAGAGATACTACCGTAAGATGCTTCAAATGCACTAAACTCGGTCACATAGCCAGAAATTGCATGAATGCTAGTGAAGTTGAAGATGGAAAGAAGAATGAAGCAACTAAGGTCAGGAAACAGGTGAGACAACAATGGGTTCCTAAATCTACCGAGCAAACCAATCCAAGTAATGGAATGGGTGGCTCTACCGACTCAAACTAAATTTCCAAGAAAGCACTGGAACTGTATTCTCATAGACCAATCTCAAACAGTTCTAGAACCGAATTAAAAGAAAGATCTAAATCAGCATACAAGATGCAGTAAGATCACAGGAAGGTCGATATCAGTCTTTACCAAGCAAGGTCGGTATCAGTCTTTACCGAGCGAGGACGGAGCAATATGAATTCTCGAGTTCACCGAGTTGCAAAGTCTTTACCGAGCAATTAATTCTTAGTGGGTGACAGTCTGTCAGAATTCATACCCTAATTTGTACTGAGCATTAATGACAGAGTTGTAAACAAAAGGCAAGAAATCGAACTCATTCTTCATCGCGAACTTTAGCACTTTGAGAGTAGAAAATTTCAAGAGCAATCCAGCGATTCAAACACTTTTGCGAAAAGAATTTTCTGTGAGCTACCATGGCATCATCCAGCACTTCAGCGAAGAAAGGATCAGAAATGTTAGTCCAAGGGGAATGGAGAGCACCAGATTTCAAGATCGTGCCCGCAATTGCAGCAGCCCTAGACCCGAACGGAGCTCAATCTCAGATTCCTCCTAAGGTACTACTTATTAATGATATTCGCAATCATTTCAACTATGCAATTCAAGAAATGGGAAACCTAGAGCTAGATATTGTGCATGAGAAACTGTGTGGATGGTATTCTAAAACCCGAGCACAAACATCTAGAAGATAAAGGATTAGTTCACATTGCACATTTACCTCAAAACTTTCGAGAGAAATGGGTTAGATACATTCTCAGTCATGTACATGATGGCAAGATTTGGCTTGAGCAACCCATAGAGATCACCAAGAAGATGATTCATCAAATCACCGGTCTTCCCATATTGAACAAAGCTAAAACTACCAAAACCCTAGGTTAGATGGAACTAGAGAAGAAAACCCTAGCCGAGTGGGACGGTAGAGGCATGAAAGTAAGCAGCATTACCGATGTTGAACTGAAGTTTGGTACACACATAATTGCCCATAAGATATATAGTTCAAGTCGACAGAATAGTGTATCCTGTGAAGCCATTGACCTAGCATACAAAGTGGTCAAGAATAACTTATCATTTGACCTTGCAGATTTATTGTTAAAACAGTTTAACAAAAACATGGAAAGCATTGAAACTTCCAAAAACAATCCATGTAAGTTTGGATCTCTACTGGTCTGTTTATTCTTCTATGTTTAGAAATTCTTCCCTTCCAAAGGAAAAGTTGTACGGAGAAAAGATGTGCCAGTTCTTTATGAGATAAATGAATATATTTCAGAAATGGGTGAAAATTTTGAAAGCATCATGGATAGTTATTTTGAGTCTTTCAAAGAGAAAATGAATGACAGATTCTGGATTCCATAGAAGTTGGTGGAAGATTATAAGGATGACATTTGTTTCATGGTGGACTAGGACAATGTATATATTCAAGCAGCTAAACCGAGGATTGTACATGCAAAACCTCTTCCTTATGAGGTAAATATTGATGAAACCAAGAATATCATTGAAGCCCTTCTTAATCAGCCTATTAATCCCAAAGCTCCATATTTTGGAACATATGATGAAGAAAAGGTGAGAATTGAATTAAGCATAAAGCTTCCACAGGCGGTAAATAAAGGAAAGAAAAGGATAGCCAAAATGCAAATGCTAACCGAGGACAAAGGAGAAAATGATGAAGAAGAAGAGGAAAAGGATGAGAAAACAGAGGAACTAGAACCTGCAAAGAAGAAAGGAAAGGTATTCATCACTAAGGCACCTAAGCCTCCCACTACTGTATTTACAAGGAGAAGTGCAAGAGGTAAGGCAGACAAGGTAGACAAGGTAGACAAAGATATAGTATTCAAAAGGCCTCCTCTAAACTTTCAAGAGAGGATCAAACTTTTTAGAGAAGGATCAGGATCTGGAGTAAGTAACATAAAATCTTTTAAATATGAAACAAGAATGGAAATAGAACAGAAGGAAATAGAAGATGTTGTTATTGAAAAGATGGGACAGTGGAAATACTCTCCTGATGAAATAGCCCCACAGGTTCCAGCAGCTTTATTTGATCCAATAAAAATGAGATCGAGCAATGCCAAGCAAACTGTAAAAGACATATTTGATCAAACCCTGAGACAGTTAATGCTGAGCTTGAAAAATGATGAAATAAAGAAGGCATTGAAGGAGAACGAAAATAAAATGACACTGAAGTTCAATACTTGTTTGATTCTGATCAACAATATTGAATCGGTTGTGAAGGCTGCAAATGCCACATGGAAAAACATATACCATCTTCACCAACTGAGTATTGAAACAGTTATAATAAAGGACATTGAAGATGACAGTGATGAACAAGAAGAAGCCACTGAGGTAGATGATACTATGAGAATAGTGGCAGAAGTCATTGCATCACTTCCTACCTCTCCAGTAAAAGTTTCTACATCTAGCCCGGAGACACCTTCAAGCATGGTTGTGACAACTTCAACTTTTGTCCAATCACCTATAGCAACAACAGAAGCAACTACCATTTCTTCTACCGAGTTGCAGTCTCCTACTTCATCCAGTTTTCCAGCAGTAAGTATTCTAGTTTTTGATTCTACAAGTGTAAATACTTTAAGTTCTCCAGTAGACAGTATACCAGTCTCTATAGCTAGTCCTACTATGTCTACTGTCACTACTACTAAGGCATTAAGTACAGATAAGCCTAAGGCTCAACCGAGTATAAGATTTTTGGGTAATAATATAGTAGAGGATATAGACCTAGATGAGGAAATAGAGATTCCAACATTAGATTTTGCAAATCTATCAGCGGACCAAATGCAAAATATAGGTGAAATCCTCCAAATGAAAGAAAAGCAAAAGAAGCTTAAAGAGGAGAGAGACAAGGAATATCAAATCATTAAGGATGCTAAGGACATTTTGTCTGATGCATTAGGTATTAAAGTAGACTCCTCCCAACATGTTTTTCTACAATTAGTAGAAGCAGTAAATAAATACAATGAGGATTCATCTGGGACAGAAAATTTAGTTGAAAGAGCCGAGAAGAGATTCAACAATAAAGTGCTTGAGCACATTGCTCAGCACATAGCTATTAATCAAGTGGAATTGTCTTCAATTTTGTCAAACATTGAATCTACCTATTCGAATGTTACCTCTCTTTTGGCCAGACTGTGCAATATTGCCGAGTTCACAAAGGATGTCAAGGATAAAATGAATAAAATTGATGAGGATTTGAAGATTAGCATACAGAAGCTGCAACTTGAACCAAGTTCAAGCTCTGCTCATCACATGAAAATCTCATATCTATCAAATATGCAGTCAGAACTACTGAAAGAAGACACAAGGATCTGGTCCACACTGCTAGACATTCAGAACATGATCCTTCCCATCATGAATACAATGTACAAGCACATTGAACATTCCAAAACATTGATTCATGACAATCAGTTCTCTATAGCAGATCACATGATTGAACTCTCTGTAGAAGTCCAAATTGCAATCCACTCATGCAAGATTCTGCAAGAAAATTGGGACAGAACCCTGGCACTAATAATGAAGGTACATTCTATTTTTCTATCAAATTTTGGATTCTCTCTGTAAATCACTTGTATATACACCTTTGGCATTATCGTCAAAAAGGGGGAGATATATGTATAGAGGGAGATATATGTATAGAAGAAGATATGTATAAAGAAAAAGTTAGCACATTGAAAGGGGGAGATAATGTATAAAGCCCTATGACAAAGACAAATTTTGAAAAATCAAATTTTGACTCAGCATGATTCATGTATATAAGTTTTGGGCAATAAGTGTTTTTGTCACTAATGCCAAAGGGGGAGATTGTTGGCATTAAGCAGAATTGCCACTAGTGACAACACTTATTTGCATTCTGAGTGCAAACCAAGTAGAACAGTGCAAACCGAGCAGAACAGTGCAAACCGAGTAGAACAGTGCAAACTGAGAAGAACAGTGCAAACCGAGCAAGACAGTGCAAACCGAGTAAGACAGTACAAACTGAACAAGATAGTACAAACCGAGCAGGACAGTGTAAACCGAGTAACATTATGTCTACCGAGTCACCAGTATTTACCGAGTTCAAACCTACCGAGTGGTTAGTATGAACTGTGCCTTCACTTCTACCGAGTGCATGACGATGCCGAGTAATGCAGTGGATGCCGAGTATCAGAAAGTCATCGAGTTAGTTTGCAGGAACCATGTAACCATACTTGGGCTGACTTAGTGGCACTTATGTTTATTTGTCAAGCAGACTTTGTAATTGTAATTGTAATTAATTGTTTAGACTTGTATATAAACAATGTTGTAAAAATGCCAAGATATGAAATGAGTATGAATGTGAAAAATAAAGAAAGGCAGAGATAAGTGAATTACAAAGGGCTACAACAGTATAAGGAACAACATAGACAAATTTATCACAGAAGGTGATCAGTACATCAACGAATCTCAATCAGCAATCCAGTTGCAAAGCAAGAGATCTACTGTTTCATCCTAACAGGTGAATCAGTACTAAAATCCTTTAATCGGGTAAACTTAACAGTCTTTTGTAAAATCTCTTTACCGAGTACATACTTATTTTGTAAGTTTGTAAAAATCCTCTAACAAGGTGGACCTAGCAATCCTTATTGCTCCTAGTAAGGCAGATCATCAGAAGTGATCAATTGTAAGCCTTAACCGGCCAACTTTATTCTGCAGTACTAAAGCTTTGTGGGTTTCATCCCCACCCCAGTTTTACTTTCTTTTTGGAAGGTTTCTGGGTAACCAAATCTATGTGTCATTATTGTGAATGCTTTTAAGTTTCATGCTTTCTATATGCAAAAGGTTAAAGTGAATTATATACATCTGTAATTGAAAGAAAATTTGGAGTTACTGATTCACCCCTCCCCTCTCAGTAACTCGGTTAATTCCTGAATATTTCCAACAATCCTAGTGGATGAATCCACTTTGTTCTTGGTTGAACTACCTCCATGCATGTTGTGTCTGTCTCAACCATGAAGAATAGTAAGCTTGTATTTTTCAACTGTCATCTCTGGTATCCTATACCACATCTGCATCTTAGCTCTGAATGTCTTCAACTCTAGTGTCATGTAGTCCTTCAAAGTGCTCTTATTACATGCCTTGAGAGATATCTATGGCATTGTGGGAATGGATTTGTCTAGATACAAATCAGACACTTTTCCAACAATTTGAAAGTACATATAAATGATCAAAGACCCAAATCTGAATATCTTGGTCTTATCATGCTTGATTTCCTTGATGTTGTCAATTAGCTATGCACACAAGATTTCACATAGGTTGAACTCTCCATTTTCATTTACAATTCTTATGGCTGCAATAATTGTGGTTGTAGACACACTTTTCACCCTACTAGTGTGTTGGAATCTATAACCTATTATCATGGACATCAATATGATGTCATCTTTCTTAATAGGCTCTATAGTCATACTGTGCATATCACTTCATGATTTTCAAGTTTGGTCAACAATCTTCCTCACATCTTTTCCCATTGGAAGGATGACACCTATCTTTGAGAGGCTTGTCATCTCATGAATTAGGTCACCAGTAATTCTGACCAGCACTTCACCTAACCAAAATAGGTCATCATGAATCCTTCTTAGTATAATCTTGATCCATTCCGATTCATAGAACTCATATGCCGTAGAATACTCCACTATAGGGTGATTATTCAATGGTGCATACTCATTCATGAAGGTTTTATCTAGTTTTAGCATAGTTTCCATGTGTGTCCATAATCTATCCAATCCTACCAGTTATTTCTTACTATAGATGTATTCCCTAATGTCCTCGACATCATAACGCCCATAGGCATCCAAGAGAATGCCCCTTCTAGGTCATCTAGTGCAGATTTAAATGGATTCATCTTAAACACATCTTTTCTTCTCTAAAACATCAAATACTATAGGAGTAGCCATCACTTACTTGTACAATGCTTCTTCAAAGTTTTTCAAGAGATTTTGAATCAGCACGATGAACTAGGGTTTTCACAACCGATCAATTGCACAACAAGTCACTTGATGAATAAAATGGCATTGCTTCTCAATCAACTAATAGGGCTCTTCTACTCTCTAATCACTCTCAATATGAATGCAATAAGAGATCTTCTATCTTCTATGTACTTTAAAGTATAAATTCTACCATTAATGCTTGTCATGTAAACCAGGCTGTCACTAGGAAATTCCTAACTTTCATTCTGCAAACAATCAACTATTGTATTCTTGCATGAAGGTTCCTCTAGTCTCCAAAAGATTAAGTCCAAAGGCACATACTCTGAGAGTGAGTATACCAGCCACATAGGGATCTAGAGCTAAACTAGCTCCCCCTATGACCCTGAGGGCCATTCATCCAGATGTAGAGGGTGTGTACATAGTGGATGCATCCAATACATACTCATCAACTGTGTCCTTTTATTTTGACCAAATCAAGCTCGCATCCTCTAAAGCTTTCACAAAATTAACTTCTCCTTCGGGATCCAAAACTGGTTCTTTAGGTTTTTTAGAGCTTTCCTGACCTTGTGTCCTTGATCTACAAAACTTTGAGATGTGTCCAGCCTTGTTACAAGAGTGACAAATGACTAGAGGCCTTATATTCCTTGGTGCATTGAAATGAGTCACCATTTTACATTATCTAGATGAGTGACCATTGTAGTTACATATCTGACATGTAACATTCTCAGAACTTCTTATATTTGACTAATTCTAATTTCTTTGATTATACTGAGTCCCATTCTTCTGACTTGTCTTGCAATTCATAGCTTTATGACCAAATTTATTGCATAAATAATAGTAACCATTAAAAGGTCTTACCTCTATGCAGTTTCTTGCTATATGCCCATGTTTGTTACATGCATAACAAGTACGATCTATTGGCTTTCACTCATCCTTGGGTGGTTCACTAGTATCTTTAGTTTGATCTTCGGTCTTCTTAGCATTAGTAGAGTCTTTTTGTGTATTCTTTCTTTCTCACATGTTGTCAATCTGATTTTGTGCTTCATTGTATCCAATGCAGCAAGTGTCTCCTTTGGCTTTTCTTGCATACAACTAAGATTCTATCAAATCATAATTGGTGTGTAATTTTTGAATGTGATTATTTTATTCTTTCAATTCAGATTCCAAGCTTTCTTTGTTTTTCCTTAGCTCAAAGATTTCCATGTTTTCTTTTCTTAATTCTTCATTGAGTTGAAGGTTCTCTTTGACCTATTCTTCATAGACTTCCTAATTGTTAATTAACTTATCATCAAATTCTTCAAGTAGTTCTTTTAAGGATGCATTTTCTTCATTCAGCTTCTTGACCATTTCTCCTAGATCACTGGTAGAGCGTTATTTCAAATCATTTCTTAGCCTTTTGATAACTAATTGAGCATCACTGACTTATTCTTTTATTTAATCAATTTCTTTTTTTGATTTGTCCAAGTCTTCAAGAGAAACTTCAAGACTTTTTTTCAAATGTTTCATTTATTCTTTGTCCTTGATCTCCTCAAGTGGTTAAAATTATTTTATGAGGACCAGAGTTCCGATACCAATTGTTAGGAATGGGAACACTAAGAGGGGGGGTGAATCAACATTCACTATATTTTATCTTTTCACTTAATCTTTAAACTGAACTTAAATGCTTAAGTACTGAAATGAACATCCACATAAACATGAAACATGAAATCAACACATAACACCAATATGGTTATGGGGAAACCAAAATAGGTAAAAACCCCAGTGGGAATTGACACCCACTAATATTCTATACTAGTGTTTTATGATCATTGTTAGAAGATCCTTAACCTTGTTAGGAGTTGCTTTACAATGCATTAAGTACAGTAGACCTTGTCAAGGGTCAGACCCTATTAGGATTATTTCACAATAGTCCATATTAGGGTATTGGATGCACTATCCTAGAGCTCACTACTCAAGTGGTGAAGGCTACAACCTTCTGATCTCAGATAAACACTATATCTACTAGATGAACTGTCACTATGACACTACTTGTCAGATGAGTTCCTTTGATGTGTTGATGCTTTGACCTCTTGTGAAGCTCTAATACATCTTATGGTCTCTTCACACACTTCTACTCTACTTATCACATCTTCATATCAACTTCCATGTAAATTAAAATGGGTGCATCTCATATTTATATGCACATACAAAACAAACAACTAGGTTGGCCCTTAAACCTATTACATACAATGCTTCCAATTGAATTGGCTCAAGCTTGTTTACAAAAAAACATATAAACATGTTAGAAACCTAATTACAATAGGTGCATAGCCTTTACATCATTAGAATATAACCGCAACTCAAAATTCTAACAGTCGGCTGCTTACTATGTTCTTCTCTGGCGCACACTGGCTATATAACTTCAACTATATGTACCTTTCTCATGCTTGCATATATGATCATGCACTCATATAATAAGCATGAATATAGTCTAACCAACTTATCTTCTAGGGTGCATACCATAACTTGGTCATACGCATGTGCACTGATACTCTAAGCTTCAGGTACTCTATACACTATCTAGTCTTTAACACTTAGCCGATTTATGATCTTCACATCAAGTGCGCTGACTCCAAACTTCTATATGACTTAGTTTCCATAATGAAAACACTATACTAAGTCATATACATTAGTATAGCCAGCTTTCCAACACATGGGCCCCCAAGCTAATGATTCTAACTCAACATACACGCACGAGGGTTCGAAAATGAAGAGAAAAATAAAAGACACAAAAAGAGGGGTTAACACAAAAACAAACCCAAATCAACTAGCAAAGGAAACCTTACTAAGAAATTTTTCCTATACTAATATCATATTTGGAAAGCTTTCATAAAAACATAAATGATTATATAAGAAAGATAAGAGAAACACTAGAAATAACATAGCTTCATGATCTAATCCTACTAGCATGAAAGTAAAAAGAAAGAAAAGGAAAATAGTGATTATCTCACCCAGTATGATGCCCACCTTACCATGAATCACCAAGGAGGGAGGGCCCAATAGGTAGCAAAACCTGATAGTTTACCTAAAAACTATTCTTTGCAATTGTAATGTGTCTTCTGACAGATTTTGGAATACTCATAGATCCACATTCTTGTATCTCTATGAAGTATAAAATGCATGTCTCTTCAGGATTTAGCAACTTATGTGCATTACCTTTGAAGGATTTAACATAATTTAAATTTAAAACGTGTGTCTCTTCAGGATTTAATAACTTATTTTTGTTACCTTTTGTAGATTTAGCATATTGAAAATTGAAAATGCATGGCTCTTCAGGATTTAGCAACTTATGTACATTACCTTCTGATGATTTAGCATATTGAAATTGAAAATCTATAGCATAAAGGAGACCCTATATATTCCCCCCTCCTTATCATGGCTACCTACTAGACATGATAAGGAAGAGAAGGAGGATACATATTTCACAAAGTAAGGAGATATCCTATTAACAACAATGTACACTATATTCTTAGTGAAAGGTATTGACCTTTACATCCAATAGTATAGATAATATTGAAAAAGGTTATGTCACTTATGGAAAAAGGATCCTCAAAGAAAGATATCTTATCAACAAGACCCCCAACATAGAGGACTATTTTTAGATAAAATATCATCTTTAAAGAGAAATGAAGATTCAATCATCTAGACCTCTGTAATAAAGAGGAAGAGGAATATTTTGAACAAAGGAATCAAACTATAACCCTACAACAAGGGCAAGAATTTATAAAGAACATAATTTTTATAATAAAGAGGAGGTGATGATCTAGGACAACAACCTCTCACATAAAAGAATATCCATAGCCAAAACCTCAGCCAATATAATGAAATAATGTTGCAAGATAAACAAATGCCACTAACCTAAGGAAAATAGATCCCTAGACAAAGAGAAAGAAGGAAGAACCTTTCCCCCCAAGGATGAAAGAAAGGAATACCTTTGCAAAAAAAATTTCTTTAGAAAACATATCTTGAATATAAAACAAAATCTATGGATGATTATAACATAATACAAAACCATAGGGAGAAAAGAAAGAAAGAATGCCAATTAAGCTCAGGACAAAATATATGTTAAGAGCCTAATGGATCCTAGAAGATTGTATTAAATTCCTCTTGCCCCCTAGTCATGAGACAAGAGGATAAAAGATCTATATTATGGAAAAATCAAGGGGATGCTCCCTATCAAATTTATGGAGGAATTGTAAAACTGCACAAGAGTGAGATATAATTCCTAAAGAAGCTCTTTCTCTAACATATAACTTGAAATGAACACAATCAAAAAGTAAATATGTATTACTATAATGAAAAGGATATTTGTACTTGGATAGATCATCTTTCGGCATAGGTCAAAAGATTTATTTCTTGGAACTCATTAACTAAACATACACCTTCTTAGCTACATCTCAATGAGTATTAGGGTAATCTAAGGTAGGTTTAGGGAGAAGAACATAAAGAGGAGGATGAAAATCAAAATCAACCACCTTAAATTGAGATTGTGAACAACCAACACCACACATATCTTGTTTAGGGGATATATGAACTATATACTTAATACCATGCTCATTAACACCAAGCCCTAAACCTTTATAACCTTATTTAGTCATCATATTATATCTTTTAGTGTAAATATCATGTAAAGCTTCTATAGGAGGTGGTTTTTTATTATGTTCATGAGTAAAGGTTGTATAAGGTGGAATAATAGGTTTAGAAGAAGTTTCTTTTCTCTTCCCTTTAATATCATCTCGGATTGGATTAGAAGGGGAAGGTAAATCAAAGAATTCTTGCACATTAGCATCATGAACCATAGTTTGAACCTCATCATAAGAATGGGAAGGCCTAGGGATAACATATGGAGAATTAGGCATGATAGGAATATTAGGAATCAGATTAGGATTACAAAGATTAGGAACTAGATTAGGGATGGTAGGATTAGGATTAGGAAGATTAGGATATGGTGTATCATCTACCAAGTTCCTCACATAATCCAAAAGACTAATAAGTTTGCCACATACATCTTTAATGGAAGTTTTGAAAGTAGGAAGACCAGTATTGGTCAATCTCACAAAGGCATACACTAGTGAAACATGAAGAGTGACAAACATAATGAAATGGATGATACTCTCATAAACATCATAAGTATGATAAAGAGATGCTAAGAGGAGGATAATAAATAAAATAACCATACACCAAAGCATCTTAGAGATCTTCATAGCAAATGAAATGCAAGAAATATTTTTGTATTTTGTAGAATATATAGATTTTTTTTGTTTTTTTGAATTTTAAAAGGCAAGTGCATAAAATAAAATAAATCTAATCTTAAGGGAAGAAAGAAAAGAATCTAACACCAAAAAAGAAAGAGTTGTCTATCATAGGTTCACCAAAATGTAAGATATAAAAATATATCTTAAGAGATATATTTTTATATGTATGTTTGTGTGTGGGGTATGGAAAATATTGTGGACATACAAAACTTCATAAAACATAAATACTTATATTGAAAAGGAGCAAATTTAGAAATCACTCTTTTTTGGTGTCTATGTTCAATTTTGGGAAATTCTACAACTAGATTCTGGCCTGGAAATACAAAAATAGAGAACACCTAGAAACCTTCTATCTTTCTAGGAAATGTCAACCTTGACACAAAAACAGGGGTAAGATCTTACCCTAGGGCACAATCTTACCCCTAAAAGTTGATCTTGACCTACAGTGTTCTAACAGAAATCTTGTTAATGTGTGAGGCCTCACCCTGACCCATCATAGCATTTTTTATCATTCGCATTCTGATACTTTATGTTTTGATACACTTTTTGATTATCCTGATAGAGACTCGAGATGTTATGTTTGATGATGATTATATTGTATGGATTACATTTTGATGTGGACGAGGACCTAGGATATAATGTTGATTTTGACTATACATGCTTAGATATGTGACTTGATGTGAAAGACTTAATCATGAATGGAATTGATTATTATATGGATTATGCTTTACAAGTATGGATAATATGTTAGGATGATTTATGGGATTACTATGTTTAGACATTACTGAATGAAAGTTGTAATTAGGAATTGAATTCTACATATGGATTTATGTTGATTCATGTGATTTTATTATCTTGGACTATTGATGCTTGAGTTTAGTGTGCAGGAAAGAGAACCATGGAATCAGTCAGAGAATCAATAACCAACCATATGTGCAAACTCTAAAGCTAAATTTGAATCTAATGAAGAGGTTCGAAGCTCATTGTTAAGTGATTTAATTTGTGATCATAAAATTGTACATATGTATTAGGTGTTTTCAATATGTAATTAGTGACATGTCAATGTTGTATTATGTGTCACTTGACACTTGTTATGTGTTTATGTAATGACATGTCTACTAAGGTTGGAAATGCAACCCTAAGCCTAACTGACTTATTAGGAACCTAATTAAACCCTCTTGTTGGAGATACTTGCAAAGTTCCACCAATTTGATTATTTAAATTTAATTCTTTTCTAGCCACTTCTAGAGGCCAAAAAGTGGTCCCAAGGATCAATTTTAGCAAAATCCAAGTACCTTAGTGATAGGGGTATGGGTTAGGAATGTTTCTAACACATGTAGAACCCCCTAATGGCCTTGGTGACCCTCTTTATGACCCATTTCCCACATTCTACGAAAATGGAGCTAGTCTTGACCTTTTACCCAAACCCACACTCCTTTCCAATCTTGCATTTATGATAGGGGACAAGGAAAAGCCAAAGGACTTATGGGTCAATTATGAATCTAATGTTGGTGGGTGGGTAGAATTTGGAGGACTTTTTAGAGGCCCTTTGTAGAGTTATTGAGTGTTCACCCACTCTCTACTTTTAGAGACATTAGGGTTTTGGATTGAAGGAATCAAAAGGGATTAGGCTCTTCTCAAAATTCATTTTACCATAACACATTGTGAAGGTTGGTCTCCATTTCCATGAAATTTATTTGTTTTTGGTTGTAAGTAGATTATTATGTATTTCATTCTCTTGCATATGTGATATGTATTTGTGTTGTTGTTATGTAAGGGAATGGGATTTTGGTTTTAATTTCATGCTTATGGTGTTTATCTTTACTTGAATGAGGGAGTTTTGTGAAGGGTGTAATGGAATTACTCACCCTTGGATAGGGAAGAAGTGGCCATGTATGGGGGAAGGGGTTAGTTGGACTCCATGATAGTGTAGAGTCTCTTCTCATGGAGAGAAGAGGGAAAAAAATGCAAGGTGTATCGACCCTTGCATGCCATTGTTATTGATCCTAATTTTGGTGGAGATAAGGAGAAGAATGGATAGAAAAATGTATGTGGTTTTAGCCTTGAAGAGGCATGTTTATTGTATGTATTATTTTGGCATTCAACTACATGGAAATCCTCCTTCACCCCTTGCTATGCGTTCATGGTGAAACCCATTGTGCAAGCCTTGGGAGAGTGTTCTTGTTGTTGTTGTGTTTATGTTATGTGGATGTGTGAGTGTCACCTATTGGTTACCCATTCTCCTAGCTCGGGGGTGGTCTCCTTGAGACCTAGGTTGGGAGGTGAGCTTCCCATGGTTCTCCTCTTGTATTTGTAGGTTTGAAGCCAACATGCTTGTGGAAAAATCTTTGGAGAGTTCTCTATTTTGGTGTGGTTGTGTGAAAGCGACTTATAATGTTGCATTGTTGATCTTTTGTAATGAGATTCATCTCTTGTTGAATGTTGTAATGTTCATTTGAAACCTACATCAAGTAATATGTGAAATGATCTCATTCATTATGAAATAGTTCATCAAGGAAGGGAACATTGTATGTTATTCATTTGAATGTGTAGATTCTTTCATCATGAAAATGTGTAATTGTATTATTGAGAGATTACCATATTGTGAAATGATAAATCCTTATTTTCATATCTCTTGTATCTCTCCGTTGTGTATTGCTACAAATTTGTGTTCCTTTGTTGTAAAAATGTAAGTGGGAAAATGGTGAAAGGAATAGGAAACATGTTGAAAATTATGGTTTCATGTTGCATAATAGTTTCTTCAAAATGTGAAAGAAATTCATCTCTAAGTATTCTAATGTAAAATAGTATGAAATAGAAAACTTCATATAGATGTTATATGAGTAGCAACATTTCATATTGACAGGATAGTAAGTTTTAAAATTTATGAGTTTTTAGTTATTGAATCTTAGTTAAAATTACATTATTGCTCTCCAAATTTTATAGTAAATCCATTGTAATTGTAAACAAGTCAAGAATACATCACTAATGCTTGAAAAATAAAATCAAATTGAACAATCAACAAGAAAAAGATATGGACAAAGCAATAAAAAGAAAGGTTACTTCCAAAAATTTTAGAGAGCAAAATTGCTCTCTGGAAAATGTATGGGGAAGGGAAATAATTCTCTTTTACCACAAAGAATATTCCCTCCCCAAAGATACCTTTCCTAAATAGACGTTAGTATACTAACCCCTAATATAACCCTTTGTATTATAAATTAACTCCTAAATCAAAATATAAATTATATATCATGACTCGATAAAATGATTTAATAACATAACTTATCTTAAAAATTTTCCTTACCTTAAATTCTCTGGTGTAGAAAATGGGGAGCATAGATTACATTTAATAAGCAAGGGCTTTGCTTGCATGTAAAGTGGGGACCACCTCCTATGTCCTCATGTTTTGGCACCTTCCCCAAAATCCAAATCCTGCGCCATATCCCTTCCATCCTCCTCACATACTATGCTATTGACAAGATTTATTATCTTGTCTTTGGCAAGTTGATTGTTCCCATTCCATGCGAAATTTCATAAAATTGGGCTAAGTTAATATAAAGTTTAGTGGGCTCCAAACTTCATGCCCTTTGAAACCTATGCTACCTTTGAAGGTATTTCTTTGAAATGATTTCCTTGTATTACTTTTTGCAGCCTTGACTTGGATTTGGGGTCTTGTCACCCCACCCAGTTGGCAAGTGGGCCATGGGGCAAAGTGGGGTGATGGGATAGGTTGGGGTTAGTAGGTTAGATTAGTAGATTAGTAGGATAGAAGATGTTTAGCTTAGGTTTTCTTTTTGAAATTTGACTTTATTGTTAATTATTATTTTTATTGTGGTTAAGACATTTTATTCATTAATAAAATTAGTTATTTAATAATGGGTTTATTGCTAATATGATTAGATTTATTAATAAATCAACTAGCTAATTTAATAGTTCATTTCATTTGATTGTTAATTAGTTAAAAGATTAATGTGTTCAGACTTATTCATTAATAAATCAATTTGTTATTTTGATAGTTTATTTTATTCAATTGCTAATTGGTTAACATAAGAGCATTAATAGTAGATTATTTGGTTTAAGTTAAATTATTAACTTGATATTGGATAATAGAATTGTGATCTAATGAATTGTTTTGGTTTCATTAATTTAATTTATATGAGGGTTCTAGTATGTCTTAGAAATGGTAGTATAACTTTCAATGTTTAGATAACATTTCATTCTAATTAACATTATCAAGTTTATTATCTGATATAATCCAATTGTTAATGGAGTCATCTCGTGAACTATTATTGTATGATAAATTATGTGTTATGTTGGATAAATCATATTCAAAAGCTATACCTGGGTATATATATACATTTTAGATTATTGTTTAATTGGAATAAAATTGGATACACAATTAATGCCTAGGTTATGAGGGATTGGAAGGGTAAACTTTGATGAGTAGGTTTTAGTAGAATTGTATTTATTTTGACAAGTTTATGTTGGCAAGGGAGAATCTTAAGATGAGATCTATTTCCTTTTAAAGTTGTTAAAAGGGTTCATACCTTATAAAACCTACCCCATCGATATTCAAGGGTAATTAAAAGCACCTAGGATCTATGGAGTTATCACGAATAGAAGATCTAAATAGAATTGTACACTCTAGGGGTCCCGTTTAATCGAACTTAAAATTTTTCACAATGATGGTTATGAATTTGAATCTGCTAGACCCACATAGTTACATTACTACTCCTAAGGCTTAACACTCTGAAAACTTAACCCTAGCTTGTGATTGGCTTAACCATATTTGACTTATTCTTGACCCATGATCGTCACTCTCTAACATCTTACCTTAAAAAAAAAAGTTGTTGCATTTTTATTGGTTAATTTTTTGGGCATGACATCATGGATCCTGGAAGTTCGCCAAAAGGGGTACTCAGATCTGAACAAAAATTCATTGTCCCACACTTGTACCTTCAAGAAAAAGGGTTTTTTTGTTTGTATGAGGGGTTTTTCTTAGACAAACCCCGGTTTGGAATCAACCTCTAAAAAGGAATTGAAATAGATAATGCTAGCAAGTAGTAGAAATAGACCTAACAATGAAGTTATGATACTTAATAGATATGTAATTGTATTTGGAATGTAAACAAGTATATTGATATGAAAGATTAGACTCAACACTAACAAATGTAAATCAAAACCTCCATGATTGTATGCTTGGAATCCACCTTGAAGGGAGAATGAATACATCTTGAAGATGAACAAAGGATCTTGAAGGAAGATCACACCACCATGATGGATAGATCTAGGGTTTGAATGATGAATCTTGAATGCTTGAATCCTTGATCTTCAATGGAGAACTTGAATGCTTGAATGTAGATGATGACTTGAATGCTCGAACATGCTTTCTTGATGATGGAATACTTTATTGTACTTGAGAGATGATAGATAAGATAGCCAAAGATACTTGATTATGGATGTGAAAAGATGTGTGAAATGAGAGAGGAAGGCTTCCTTTTGTACTAGTCTAGGGCACAAAATTCTAAAGAGGTTGACATATGAGAATTAAATTCCCATTTAACCCTTAACCCCTAGGAATGGACCTAGATTAAATATAATTTAAGAGTTTACCATTCTGAAATCTGAAACAGCCAACCTGGAAGTAGGAAAATAAACTTTATGTAGCCCAACATTCGAAAACTTCTAGAATCTAAAATCTTGACCCAGGGTCAGGGTCAAGGTCGACCTTGACCTAGAAGGTCAACATTGACCCTGAGGTTAAGAATTGTAGGGTTTCAGGTTAGGGTTCCACAAACAAGATGGAAAGAGGTGGAGAAAAGGGCAGAATAGGTGGAAACCATGATCCAAGCTAGAAATCCCATGAAGGCATCTAACATGACCCCAAACCACCTACTCAGAGGGATAAACTAGTCCTATATGGAAGTGCTTCCATTTTCTAATGATACATAATGACATGTTTAAAAAGAGAACCAAATGTGCTTCCATAGGCCATGTTTTCAGTTTCCTTGAAGATATCATCTGAAATATTTTTGATTTGCAGGAACAAGAAATTAGGAAAGAGAAGTGGCTAGTGTATAAGAAGACACTAGATTTTTTCCAACACTTTGTCAGGGATTATGATCCCTTAAAATATTTTAAACCATATGAGAAAAAGGTGGAAGCTCTTATGAGCCACTTCAAGGGTCTGATGCAGACCTTGAATGAAAAAAAGGACATGGTATTGTAGACAGAGCTAGAGAGGGTTAAATTTTTCCTAAGCAAGCCAATTTTTTCTAGGATGTTGCCCCGGAGAAGATATATTTTGCAGAAAATAACTCGATATAGTGTGGTTATGATGGGCCCAAGTATGAAAAAAAAGATTCAAAGGGCAGAAGATATCCCTTCCTCTTCTAAAGGAGTAGAAATACAAGAAAAAGCAAGGGATTCTCCTATATCACAAAAGAATAATACTATAGACATTGATTCTGATTCCTCACCTCCCCAAAAGAGACAAAGGATATAAGAGAGACCATAACATAGTGAGGAATCTTATTCTCCCACCCAGTCACCACTTAACCTTGTAGATCAATAGGAGGTGGCAGAGCAGTTGCAAAGAATGGGTAGCCTCTAGGTCAAATTTTCATGACCTATGAGGAAATCAATGAAGGAGTACTTGAGCCTCCCAAAGATTGAGAATTGGACTTAAGTGGAGGGGAGTTGGCTGATATGAAACTACACCCCATCACCAAGAAATCTTGTGATGAGTTTCTTGCGGATGATTCCTTTGTTAAGGCCAGGGATTTTATGAAATTTTTGTGGAGAATAAATATAAGTTAGTTCAAGGAAACCTCTGAGAAGAGGAGGGAGGAAAATTCACAAAAATACCTTAGTGTTATTGAGGATTAGGTAAGGAAGGAGATGATGGAAATATTTTAAAAGGTTACTCCAAAAAAGGGGAGAGAGCTTGTAAGAAATGCAGGGGTTCTCATCCTCCCTGAATGGGATATTGTTGATGCAATTGTCCTAGATGTTATTAGGAAGTAGGTCACACCAGTACACAATACCAAATAAGAAGCACAATAGGATATTAAAGGTGTCACTTTCAATGATGACTACCAATATTTGGTCATGTGGTCCCTGAGAAAGGATGAAGGAAACAAGGGGAAACAAATTGTCAGAAGTGGTCTCTCTAGCAGTCTCCCAGTGACAAGAGTCAGTGAAACTTTAGGAGTTGAATCTTCAGGAATGGACCTAAAAATTGTTGAACTTAGCATGAAGGTACTAGAAAGGGAAGCTAAAGAAAAGGAGGAGCTAACGTTAAAACTTGAGATAGTTATAAAACTCTATGGTAAAATGAAAAAGGAGATCAGTGAGAAGGATAAAATAATAACTGAATTAAGGAGGCAATTGGGAGAACAACATCAAATTCAAGTGCCTACACAATTATAGATTGCTTCCTCACCTCTCATACCTCCTTCTTCTATTCCTATCATTGAATACCCTCATTCCCCTATACCTCCATTCACTCATGAGGAGTTTTTGATTGAGAGAGAAATGCTAGAAGATGCTAGAAGGGCCCTTATTGAGAAGGGTAAAAGAACAAAAAGTGAGAGATAATTATTTAATGAAGGAAAGTTAGAAGTCCATATGAAATATGAGGACAAAGTAAGAGATACAATTTTTTAGTTTTCTTAGAGTGTTGATCCATAGGGGATTTACCAAACTTGGGAAGAGTCGGTGAAATTTTTGAATTCTTTTAAGGAGGAAGTTGCCATGGTGGACCCAATTTTGGATAGGTGGGTTTCTAGAAAGGATAGGATGAAATTATTTTATTTTTTAAATAAGGCTCAACATGTTGTTGATGAAAAAATAAAAAACACTCACAAGTTAGTTAAAAGCTTGTTTGAGTTTGTAGTCAAGAGGGAAAATGTGAAAAGAAAGGCATCCATTTTGAGGGGAAGATATTATCAGGACTATTTTCAAGTGTTTCCCAGTCTTTGACTCTTTTCAAAAGGAATGGAGAAAGAAAAGAAAAAAGGTATGGCTACCTAACAACTAGATGATGAGTTATTAATCAGAATAAGTACCATTTTGAATGCAGATAGTAACATCCCTTTTGTCCGAATAGTTGAAGTTTTGGAGAATGCTAGGGTACACTTTGGGTCCTTTAATAAAGAAATTCAATAGGTAAAATTTGATTGGGATGTCTTGGTAGAGAAGAGAGATGAGGTGGTTGCTTTCCCTTAGTCTAGTGAAGAAATCTATAAGTCTTGGGAAGATACATAGTCTTCGAAAGAAACAAAGAAAAAACAAATATCCATTAAAAATACAACATGTGGCACTTCCCTAGCTCCTTAAACAAAGAAAACTATAGGGATAATTTTATATGGAAGAGTAAGTATAGAAGCATCACTTTGTAGAGATAGAACTCTTTTTGGAAACTTTTGCAGAGGATTGGCACACAAATTAATGGACAATTTTGCAAAGTGCAATAGAACAACTATTTTGTACTTTCTGAATTTTATCTCATATGATGTAACTTTCTCTCTTTTCCTAAATGATCCATATCTTTTTTGCAATCCTTATTTTCTATTAAAGGATTTTCAGGATCATTTAAAAGGACCAAAACTTGAATACTTTTTGCTTGCAAGTACTGAGTCTAGGGTATAGTAGATTTGTATTAGGTTATGTTATTATGTGAAATAGCAAGTTCTCTTATTTTTTGAGCCATTATCGAAGTGGTTTATGATTTAAAAGGTACAGTGTATAGATGAAACATGATTCAGTATATTTGAATACAAAATCTAGGGTTTACATCTCTCCTTTGTGTATTACTTCTTTAACTTGTGAGTTTTCAAATTCATTGCATAGAGTTCTTCTGTGTATATGTTGTTATTCATCTTCTTTGATCTAGGATCAAATTAAATAGCTTTGGATAGAACAAAGATTCTTTTGGGTTTTCATAAGGATTCCTATAACCAGTGTGAAGCTAGAGATATTTTGATGAATAAAATCATAAAGTGGTAGTGTTAAAGGGATCATGAATCAATAACTTTGATTAGTTTCTGTATTTCTTACTTTGCAAAAAATTATAGCCCAATGGATAAGGCACTCACCAAAAATGAGTTCTTTTTTCAATAAAAAATACTTAATAGAGTTTGGTTGTATTCCCATTATTGATATAAATTTGTCAAAATATCCATGAGGTATTGTGACCTACAAGTTGTATTCTATCAAGTGGTAATAAAGAATCAATAAGTGACTAGTTATACTTTAGAATTTCTTACCATTTATTTGTTATATTGAATCCAGTCTGAAGTTGTAGAAGTGAGTTTTATTTTTTACTAGATTAGGAGCACCCTCCTTGGTGTTTCTGAGGTAGAAGTGAAAAGGGCAGTCTTGTCCCTATAGTTGGTCCAATCATCCTAGATATTCATATATGGAACTAACCATTCCTTAAACTCTATTTGTGGATGTATTGGTTGCTTTTATGAGCATAAAGTCCATTATGAAGAACCAAGAGGACCACAAAGGTTAGTGTGACCCAATTCCAAAATACCATTTTTAGAATAATATTTTCTTAGAAAATTTGACATGGTCATCTTACCAACTTGATATTCTTTACACATAGATTTATAAGGTTTTCTTAATCTCAGTAGACCTCAGACTATAATTTTCTTATTCACTTTGATCAAGTTATCAAAGTTCACATGAAATAATATCTTATTTCATAACCATACATCTTTAATTTTAGAAAAAAATAAACTCTTTGCATCAGTATCAAAATAAAATATATTACCTCTTGATTGTCCTCATGTTCCAATTAGATCTCCATCAGCACCATAGATCTTAACTTTTCTATTCTAAAATTCTAGTCGGTGGCCAGTATTGTTTAATTGTACAACACTCAATAGATTATAGTTTAGTCCTCTAACCCAATGCATATCATTACATTTCATATTTTCATTTAACACAATGGATCCCTTATCTTTCACAATACATGGAGTACCATTGCCAAATTTGACAAATCCTCCATCATACTCTTCTAGGTTCTCAAATTTATCAATATCACCAGTCATATGATGTGAACAACCACTATCAATAATCCAAGGGCCTGGATTACATACATGAGACACAAGTTATTTTTCAACTTAAAACTTTTCTTCATTTGTTTCTTCCTTTATTGCAACAAAGAAAACCTCATATCCATCCTCGGTATCATTATATTCATAATCACTTACACCTTCCTCATCTAGGTATCAAGACTTCTTACCTTTATCCTTAAAATATATGAACCTTCGGCATCGGTTGTCTCTTTTATCATTCTTATCAGTTATGTCATTATCAGGACATATAGATACAATATGTCCAATCTTATTACAATTGAAACATTTCAATGGTAACTTGTCTTTATACTCTCCTTTGCCTCGAGGCAGTCCGTTAGCAAATAGTGCTTCAAATTCTTCTTGTTCTTTCTCTTCAGTCAGGATATTGTCATACTCATTTCCATGTGAATTTAAATATGGGGTAAAAGCACAAAGTTGTGTCACATTTTAGGATGACTTACCAACACAATTGAATTTGAGTATTTCTAACTAAAAATTATTATTATTCAAACACCTGGTCTAGTTAGATTCATTAGATAAGTGCTTCAACTTTTCCAATTGGAAATATCTATTAAATGCATGTTTTATACCAATTTGGGTCTAATTACAAAAGAAATAAAATTATTTCAGAACAGTGATGTGTTAATAACTCCTACTTTTTTTAATGATATTTTGTAAAAAATATAAAAATATTTTTTGTAGAGCTTAGAGTCAAGATTATTTTCATATAAGTTTTATAGTATTTTGATTAGATCTAATATATTACAATTTCAAAATACTGCAATTAGTTTATTTAACATTTAAGAAGATGCTGCTTCAAATAAAGAAAAAAAAATAGTAAATCATATCAGAGAAATTTAAAGGTTATATTTAACACTAGAGGAGAGAGTCCTCTTCAAAAATATGTAATTTTTTTCTGAATGTTGTGTATTTAATAGGGAAAATTTGATGGGAGATGAAAACTATTGATTTCGGATAAGTTTGACTTTGAGTTGTTATATCAGATAAAATATACATAGAAAACCAATCTTTCTTCTTTTCAGCACTAGCTATAAATGTCATCTATAACATATTTTGAAATAAAAGGAAAAAAATATTATTTGTATATACTTGTTTGGGAGGAACTAGACCCCAAATTTTTAGCATTTTTCAACAATTGAAATGGACTTCAAAAATTAAAAACTGTGTCAATTCTTGTTAATTTTTTATAAAAAATTATAGGCATAGACTTTATCCATTTTAAAAAATTTCATCAGTTTACATCATCTTCAAATTCTAAATATAAATGCTACATTTATGTCGTTAAAGTTGAATAGTTTGTGATGTTGACCTTTTCCTTTATGAAAGTGTGACACATGTTTGTACTTTTACCCTATGATTTTATGTTTCTCTTCTTGATGTTCCAATGTTCATAAATGACTTGAAGGTAGTGTCAATGGTCGATAGACTATTATCATAATTACTTAAGTCAAATGTAGTCATCTTACCGATTAGGTCTTCAAGAGTACCAATATTTTTTGATATAGATCTCAATTCTTAAATTGTATATAATCTAATAGCATACTTAGAAGATAGATTCTTTAGGATTTTACTTACCACTTCTTCATTGGTCATTGATCTACCAGCACCTCTGATGAAACTAACAACTTCCTTGATTCAGCTACTATATTGTGTGGTGTTTTCTTCATATTTCATTCTCATCTCATCATATATTCTTCTCAGACTATCAACCTTATCTTTTTGTACATGTTGATCTCCTCCATAGATAGGTGTAAGCATGTACCACATCTCTTTTGAATTGACACAATCCTTAATATTATTGAATTCATAATCAGAGAGGGAAGAAGCAATCTCTATCATAACCTAGAATGTGTTCCTACTTTTCTCTCATTAATCAACTATCAAAGGTCTAGCAGGTGGTGCTGTGTATTCATTATAAAGAAAATGCAATGCAAAATCTCCAATCCTAGACATATACAATCTCAGTCTATTTTTCCATGTTGAGAAACTTTCCTTGTTCAATTTAGGTACTTCTCTCCTATACATCTTCGGATATTTTACTCAAGTTTTTAAAATTATCTCTTCGGAGTACTTAGCTCTGATACCAATTTTTGGATTATGGAGGGGGGGTGAATCAATAATCCCTAATACCAAATACCTTAAAAAATTTCACTGATTAACTTAGTAACTACTCGGTATAAACACAATTCACTATTTATTAACAACAATAAATAAAATATAGTAATTAGTAAATCATTCACATAAATAAGTCACAACATGTAACATCAGTATTTAATGTGGAATCCCAACTTTCATAAAAACTACTGTGGAAATTGTCACCCACTAAGAAAAATACCATTCTGATGTACGCCCGGTTAAGAGCCAATCTGGTTAAAGATTAAAAAACACATTGTTAGGTGTGGCCAGGTCAATGGATGTACCTCATTTATATTATGATCTTAACCCTATTAGGAGCATCCTTGTTAGAGGGCTTTAAAAAGTCTTTAGAATGTCACCTTTCTCAAGGATTTTACAATAAGACTATTAAGACAACTCTGTTAAGAGATTTCTCTATTACAAATTCTAATAAGCAACAGTAATAAAATTGACATGTAGATTTTCAAATATCTTTTCATATCAGATCCTTTGTTCTCTCTTCGATCTTCACTTCAATTATTCATTATCCACTAGCATCAACACTTCATCAAATCCTTGTTTTCCGACTCAGAATCTCTATGTTCCTTCTTTTCTACAATAGTCGGCAACCCTTCAACTATACAGTTTTCCATACATTTGTCCATACAAGATCATCTTGTATGAAGACAATTTTTTCCTCTTAATATCATCTATTATATTTTCATTTAATCAATATGAATCATTCATTTCATTATACCTTGAATTCGGATCTTGGTAACACATTTCTTTTTCACCTAGGAACTTGAACTTTTCTTGAAACTTGTTCCATCTCATTTTTCTTCTTAGATTTTTTCGTAGATCTTCATCTTGAATTTTCACAACTATAGATCCCTTCTAACTAACTCTCCTCATCATAGCTAATCATTAAATATTGATTCCATCCTTATTTAATAACTATTCCTTGCTCAATGTTCTTCACTTAAATTTTGGTTACATTGCTTGGTGCCTAACCTTTCCTCACTATTTGGTGTCTTGAGTTCCTTTTTCTTTATTGAGTGACCTATATTTTTACCTTTACCTTACCGAGTGACTTTACCTTCTCAGTAGCCAAAAAAACTTATCTTACTAAGTTATCAAATCTTCATCACTATGTTTTACTGATTTAACATAATCATATGTTAGGTAGAAAACAATTATATCAACATAATCTAACCATTGTCCAATCTATATCAGTTGCCCATTTAAGTTCTATAACTTCTCAACTTCTCATTTATTCTTCTCCTTAGCTCATTCAACTTATATCATTACTGAATGATATGGCAACATAATATTAATAAAAAATCAATTGCTTCACATCAATGACAAGACAATAATTGATCTAACCTTTCTACTATCATCATGTATTCCTCTAATCTTGATCAGCCTTCATCATCAACTCCACTAGATAATGAATCTTCAAAATAGTTATCAATTATGGTAACAACCTTGAAGACCATGAGTTTAAACAAATGGGAATTGATAATTCAAGTCTCCCTCTAGTAGATTGGGACACTATGGAGATTTTGAACATTGAGGTTGTAACCAAGATAATAATTGCACACAATCACACTTATTTTGATGGGAATTGTTCAAGGAGAATCTGCCTAGACACATACCCAAAAGGGGCAACCCTCTCTAGACCAAGACAGAGGGGAAAACTAAAGCCCAAGGAAAGAAAAAAGTTGGTGAGTCATCCCAACCATCTGACTTAGTACCTTGGTCTCTAAGGAGGCAATTAGATCAGCAGGTGGATAGGTCTCAAAAATTATAGGAAGAGGAAAATTTTGGTGGGACCTTTTTCCTTGGATCCATCCTCATAGGCTCCCAAACTTTGGATTCCCCAAAAACCTTAATGGCTGCCACATTTGGTATATTGATTTTGGAGGAAGGGTATGAAGAAGAAATAGTCATTTTTGGAGCACCCCTGAAAAGGATGAAGAAACAAAAAACATGTAGGCCCTCTCCAGACCTAAACCTAGAACCTAAAAAGGAGGTTGAGGTCCATGAAATTCCTTCCATCCTTGAAATAGATAATTCTCCAGAAGATTCATTAGAGATCTCATAGACCAATTTCGATGACTTCTTCCACATCAATGAACAGGGAAGTCTCCACCATATGGCTGAATAGGAGAGGATGGCTAAAGAAGAAATCCCAAAGCCAAACTTAGATATTCTCCAAGAGGCTGAGGAAATTGAAGAAGCATGAAGGTGTTCTCAAGAATAGGAGAAGGAAGTCCAGTGAAAAAAAGAAGAAAATATTGTTGAGGATGTTTTCCTCTTATTTAAAGAAGCCAACAAGAAACTAAGATGAGAAAAATGGAAGGATGGTAGAGGAAGAAAGAAGGAAAGAAGAAGAGTAAAAGGAAAAGGAGTAAAACATAAGGATGGAGGAACAATCTATGGCCTCTGAGGAAATTGGACCTCCACAAACAAACATACCCTCAATGACCACCCCTCCATCTCAGACATACATTCAAGGCACATTGCCCATAAATAAGAGTGAAGTAGAGACCCTTTCTAAATTATGAGAAGAGGAAGTTCACATTGAACAGAATCCTTTAGACACTCCACCAATAGAAGATACCCTCAAATATAATGTCAGGGTAGAAGAAAATATAGACAATAATCCCAAAAATAATGTCGAAGATGTGGCCATAGAAGAAATAGAGAAAATGCTCACAAGAAATACAAAATGCCTAGAGCTAATAACTGATGATGCCCAATGTCCACCCCAATGGCTAGTTGAATCCCGAAGGGGGAAAATAACCACAAAAGAATCAAATCCTCTTTCTCTAGTAAAGATGTTGGTAGAGAAAAAAGTGCCCAAAAAATTGAAGAAGGCCCATAGCTTCTATGTAACTTGGAGGGGTCCAAATGGAAATGTGGTGGTGACACTGATGACCCCACTAGAGAATAGTGAGTAATCAGAGGTAGCGGTAGAAGATTATATAGTAACAATGATTTCACTGGGGTAGAAAAATTGAAAAGGAGAACGAGATCTCCTTGATGATACAGTTGGATGATCCATGCGAAGTACAAGAAAGAGTACCAAAAGAAGAAAGAGCTTCAAGCATCTGAGTCAAATATCTAGAATCTCTTAATGTAACTAGCATCCCTACTCTCTTCTCTGTACTATTGGAGGCCTCCATCTCTAGAACTTCACTCCCATAGGGAAATATAGAAGCACTCTGGTTCATGAAGAATAAATCACTGGCGATGGATGGATGGATAGAGGAGGAGTTGGAGGTGATAAAAAAAAATTGTTTGAGTCCCTCCTAGAATTGTAAAACTCCCATTATGATGTGGGTAGAATCGACAGGATTATTTTTGCATGGAAGACCCAAGAAGAAAAGTATGAGGATTGGAAAGAGCACATTGGGGAAGTTTTAAACCTAGGAGAAGAAAACTTGGTTTAAATAGACATTTTGAGGAACAAACCTTGTTAGTTCTTGAATACCCAGTACACTAGACTTACATTCAAGATTTGGATGAGCATGAAATGGGTTAAGGTATTAGACTTGAGCATAAAGCCATAGTCTGGGGTCCAAGGGACCAATTCATTACATTCATTTGGGAGGTAATGTCAACAAATATGATGTGTCAGGGCATTGACACTCCTATCAATTATTTATTGATTAAGTTTGATGAGTAGGACATTGTGCAATTCTGACCCTTGAGATGTTTTGACAACTCAGTTTTGGTGAAGCTCTCTCAACTAATCCTTAAGGCCCATGATGCTTATACTAGGGTGGATTTTGAATTAGAAACAAAAGTTGAAGATGCCTGAGATCATCTCAAAGAATCCATAGGTTGCATGGACTACTTAAAAGAGGTAGAAGAGGAAAGTGTAACTGAGATACTAGAGGTCTTCCAGAAATACAAAGAATAGTGAATTCTATGAGTTTTAGGTCTTCTTCTCCCACAAACCTATATTATTTCATTCATCATTCTTTGAGAATAATCTTCCCATTTTTGTATTCTTTACAATGGTATGCGTTAATGAAATCTCTGGAGTTGACTGACCTCCCTCTCAGATTTTTTGTCATAAGTATTGTTAGAAGTTGAGTGGGTATAGTGTAGTTGAAAGTGACAAGTGGGCGATAGAAGACTACACACGACATCCCAACTTCTAGGGCACCACTCCATCATTTATAACTAAATGAATAGGAAGGAGACATACAGACATGGAGCCATCACTACATTTATGGAGTGCAGTGCTTGAGAAACCTAGAGAAAACAAGTCACATTCACACATTCACTGGTGTCTCCTGGGGATTATTTTCCTAATTCTCTCACTCTTCTTTCTCCCCTGTCCTCCTTTTTTTCCTTTTTGGTTATTGTACCATGATTAAATATTTTTGACAGTGTAGCTACTACCAACTGTAAATATTGTATTTTATGGAAACAAGTGGGTTGTAGATCCCAATGTAGATTGTCAAATGTCTGTAAATAAGAAGTTTGATGCCTAACCAATGGTCAAAAAATTGATGATTTTTTTGTCCATGCTATAGTTGTTCTATTTTTCTTTTAGTATAGTTTTTAAGTGCTCTCAGTAGATTAATGCTCCCAAGGAGCCATGAATATACCAACCAGTGATGTTGGCCCTTTGAAGTTGATGAAGGAATACAAATAACTCTTGGTACTATACTCTATGGTGTTCTTCATTCTTGATTTAGTGAATCTCTTTCATGTTCTATGCTTCTCTATGTCATTTTCTCAAATTTCTTTGGTAGTTAACTGAAATGATTTCACTTTCATTTCTAATGTATGTCTTGTTTAATGATTTTACATATGTTTAGTATGGTTACTAGTTCTTTATTTGAGAATTGTTGATGTTTAGAGGTTTATAATATGACTATATAGATAGATACATTTACTAACTCTAGCCTATGTTTTTCACTTTCTTTGTCTAAGCTAATGACTACTTGTAAGAAAGCTCACCCATTTTGAACCCTCAAAATTTGACGAGCATAAAACTAGCAAGCCCCTTAACATAAAAATAGTCATCTACCCAACTGAACATTTCTTGCACCATCGTGACCTGACTACCAGGTGCTTGGAGGGTAGGACAGTTCACTCTCCAATAAACCTTGTCAAGCAAAGTTGGCTGGTATCTCAGTACCCGGTGACAACACTCTCCCTATTGGCGAGGCCATCACAAATTCTTGTCAACACTAGGTAATTTGACTAAATTACCTAAATTATTGACTATATTAAGTTTATAGTTTTGTAATTTATTTGGTTAAATGTTTTACCTTCTACCACGTGGGATAGCATATAATTGTTGATAAATGTTGGTTATATACTAGGTGAAGAACAATTTAGGTATGCTTACCCTTCAAAGACTCATTGATGACAGAATTTGAGTATGGTTTACATGGAAATAACTCACTATTGCTCATTCATTTTATTACTAGGGGTTGAATCCATTGATGTTCATATTTTCTTAAAGGATAATCAATACAACCTATTTGGGATGGTATGAATCTATATATTTTTCAATTTTAATTTCCTCTTTTAAATTTTCAAGAGCAATTATAACCTCTTGATGTCATATTGTTGGATATATTTCCATTGGCAGGATAACATGATTGTTTTCAGCTAAGGTTAGATACACTAACTCTATATTCTAATGTAATTTAATTTTACAATCATGATCAAGACCTTTGTTTTTTCCATATTGCTTGCATAAAATGATGTATTTTCCATTATGCTTTGTAATTAATATTTTATGTTCTCTCAAGACTAAAAACTAAAAATGTAAGAAGGCCTATTGAGGCCATTTGTGAGAGTATTGACTATTATGGTGATTCACTGCTACAGTCTATCAGGGAATACATTTTTTAATGTCTAACTTTCATCACAATTGTGATGTAATCCACCAAAATGCTTTGATAGTAATGTTGTACCTTTGATGAAAGTTTCCATTAGAGGTACAATGTTACCTTCAAAGTAAAACAAGGGAACTCATCACAATTTTGATGAATTTTCCCTAAATAATGCCATCATAAATAGAGAACGTTTGATTACCTTTTGTGTTAGAGGTGTGTGCTAAAATGTTGACACACTTATATGAGTCATTAAATCTAATATTTCTCAAGAATGAGGTCTCCAATGGTTTCTCATAAGTCTCTATCCATGGAGTGCAAGGGTTTATGATGGAGGCCCTCAAATTAGACCTAGTTTGTACCCATGCAAATACACCATAAAATGAGAGATTCAAAGAGGAAAAGAAAGAATGCTAGTCTCCATGATCATCAAGTATGCATGAAAATGAAAATGAGAGCTATTCTATACTTTAACAATGCATAAAAGAAAACTAATCTATAAAAGGAAATGCTTATGCAAGATTATTCTAGGAAAGTAAATATGAATCTAATCTAATATGAAAGTACAAAAGTAATCTAAATGGATTTCCACGGGGGCATGAGAGAAGAAGACAAAAAAAGAGAAGTTGCAATGTCCAAGCTCAAGTGCTCAAAACTCTCCTACAAAATTGCTCTCCAAACCTGCATAACAATAACATAAATGTAGATCTCTAAAATCTCCATGCATAATGAGAAGGAGAGGGCTCCTTATAAAGGATTTTAGAAATGAATGGACATTCAAGATTAAGAGGCAAAAGGAAATGAGCAACGGTGAAGATTAAATCTTGGTTGATCCATGTGCTCAAGATTCTCAAGATGCAAAATCAATCGACATGGTTAAGAGGCAAAAAGATGTGTGGAGGAGATTAAGAGGCAAAAGGAGATTCCACTCATCTTGGAAAGTGTGCATTCATGTGTAGACAACAAGTCTTTTTCTTTTTATTTTTATTTTATCATTTATTTATTATTTTTAGCAAAGTGGTTTCCATTATTTAATTAAAAGATTTTTTATTTATTTAAAAGAGATGTGTTCTTTTAATTAAATGTGGCTTAGGATAAAGTGATTTTATTTAATTAAAAGGGAGCGTGTTCTCTTAATTAAATAAAACTTAGGATAAAATGACCAAACTTTAGAAAATATTAAAATATTTGAATTAATTATGATTTGATCAAGGAAATTGATTTGAATTGAAAATATTGCAAGGCATTGATTCAGGAAATTGCTAAATTGATGAATGGGGGCCCAAAGTCTAGGTGACCATTTTAGGGCGCATACATTTGCCCCTATTTGACTAATGTGTGATCTTCATGGGAACACATGTAGTCAAAGAATAAAGTTGAACTGTGAGATTGATTTCGGATCACAAAACAACCCAGACATGTGATTGATGGATGGGAACACATCAGGACAAAGATAAGATGATTGAAAGACACAAGTCCAACACCATTGTACATAGGTAATTGTCAAGTCTCAAGAAAGGTTTAATTGATAGGTTTGATAAAGCTGAATCAAGGATTGAAGTTTGATAGGTATTGCCCCCTCGTGATCAAAATTGAAATGAGATAGAGGAGAAACAACAAATTGATAAATTTGATCAAATTGAACTAAAAAATAAGGTTCTTGATGTAAGATGAAATATTTAAGAATCGTAGAACCAAGGTAGATCATCAAGAAAGATTATGCCCCAAGGTTAAATTAGAATAAAATAAGTCAGGTGAAAGTGAATGGAAGATAGAAGTTTGGAAGAGGTGGGAAGAAATGGAGAGAAGAAAGAGAATTTGCCTTAAGAAAAAGAACACCCCAAAATCAATCAACTATTAAAGATAGAAAATTTTAATTGAGATCACGAAAGAGATAAGGAAATGAAGATCAAAATGTGATCATAGTTGATTGAAAGTCCAAAAAGAAAGATGAAGGAAAACCCTCTCAAACTCTTAATGCAGCCTAAAAATGCAAATTAACATGAAATCTAACAATGCAAGCTACATGAAAATGCAAAGGTGGACTTGCAATAGAGCAAATATAACATAGGATTTTTTATTCATCGTTCATTAGAGAATGTTAAGAAACTTATTTTCATCATTGGGCCATTATTAACGAACATCAGAAAATCACACAATCATCACTAGTCACAAGCGCAACTACGAAGATATGAATGTGATTTATATCGAACTGGAATGTGGAAAGATTCTAACATAAGCATCAAAGACATAAAGGTCAAGATGACTTCAATGTTATCTTACCCAATTTAATGTAGGAAAACCATGCTCGCATCAAGGCATAGATGTTGGGATGACCATAAGAATGGTTGTGCAAAAAAAGTCTAGGATGATAACTCAAATCTCCTAAGTGTTTCAAGGGAACAACAAGAGACACTCAAGAGCTTCAAGACCACACCCACAAGTAGAAATAAAATAAAAATATGCCCCATGCCCCAAGTCCTCTTGCTATGCATCCGGGAGATACTTATTATACAAGGACACTCAATAAAAATCAATAACAGTCAGCACACAAAGAAAAGATCAGGACATATCTCAAACATTAAGTGTTGTGTTTAAAAATTTAAGTATGTTAACTGATACTGAGTTCTGAGGATAAGGATTGAATGCTTGCAAGAAGGTAAGATCACATGACAAAACTAGCTAAGACCAAGCCGATAAGTGTTGAAAAACACTCGATGTCAGGGGTTGTGTTAAAAAACACAGTTGGGGAGGTGTTGAAAAATACTGTTTACGAGATGTCCTAAAGACTAACGCATCCAAGAGACCAAAGCTAATGTAGTTATGCCCCATAGAAAAAGAAAAAGACCAATTCCAAACCAAGACAACAAGGACAAGGCATGATGGAGAAAGGCTAAGTGTAGAGGATGCATGCCAAGAAACAAGGGTGCAAAGGCCTCAAGTAGCACTTATTTCTAGGTTTTCACCACTTGGATTTTATTGCAATTTTTTTCTTCATTTTTTTCAAGATTTTTTTATAATTTTTTTATATTTTTGCTACCAAGGTGTCTGTTTCCAAGTTTTCACCAAGGCACTTTTCTATTGTTTTTTGAATTTTTGAATTTTTTAAATTTTTTCTGTATTTTTGGAGTACATTTTTTTTGAGATACATCAAAGTGCCTATTGCTAGGTTTTCACTAAGATGATCATTTTTTCAGGACATTTTCAGATTTTTAGAATTTTTCACAATATATCATTTTTTTGGATTTTTTCAAGATCAATAAGTATGTACAAAGGATGCCCCTAGACAAAATGGGTATCAAACTCCCAAGCAAGATCACATCGTGTAGTCCCAATGTCTAGGAAGGTGGAGGACAAGAGGGATTTGCAAGCTAGTGGAAGAGATGGAAGACAAGAGAATGAAGGGAAGAAATCTTCAAGGGAAAACTCCTCAAGAGTACCCAAGATAGGGAAAAAATTGTCATGTAAAGCACATTTGGACAAGCAATGAAAGGCCAACTTAGGATAAGTCACAAAAGCATAATGAAAAAGAAGGAAAGGATGCAGTCCAAAGGAGTAGACATGTTAAGAGGCTTCATGGCATTGTGTTTTACTCTTTTTTATTAGATCAAGACCAAAGGGGAAAAGGAAAGCGAAAGGCTAGAATGAATGGAGGACAATAAATATGAAGGCTAAACATGAATAGAATGAAAGAAAGATCATCGTAAGATAGCTCAAAAGATAGCCAAATGTTCATGTATAGGTCAACATTGTCAAGATCAAAGAGTGAAGATAGAATGATGAAATATGTAGAATAGCTACGCATGATCCCTGATTGCTAGGTTTTTATCATGCTACTCATCCAAGGCACCACACGGGAGTATTTTTCACCATAGGATGAATTTATTTCTCTTTACTTTTGCTACCAAGGTTCCCATTTCTAGGTTTCCACCAAGGCACATTTTCAATTTTTACAATTTTTTTTTTTTTTTGAATTTTTCTATTTTTAAAATTTTTTTTTAAAATTTTTTGGAAGAAGGAAAGCTTTTTAGACAATGCTCCTTGAAAGGATAAACCATGATATGCCAAGAATTTAAAATGATATGCTCAAAGATGCTGATAGGGAAAGGAATATGGAAGAGAAAAATGGAGGATAAGGTTTTATTTAAAGCGAGTGAGGTTGGAAGATAGGAGGAATAGGCAAATGAGAAAAAATAGATGAAGGTAGAAGGATAATGAATGGAAGGAATGTGAAAGGGTAGATGGAAAGGAAGGAAAGATCAACATCAACACACACCTTGAAGGGTGGCAAGAGGATGGAGGAAATATGAATGAAGGAATACATGAAGGAATATGGTGAATGGATAGCAGAGGTTGCGGTTTAGGCGCATGGAATGGAAGAATGTTTTAGGAAGAAGATGAAGTGGAAGCCTTTGGAAGCTTGAATATCAACTTCTCTTGTTGCTCACCATCAGAATCTTTCAAGAGAGACTTTGGAATCCATATAGCTATAGGCTTTTCATTTCTTTTTGATGATTTAGAGAGAATATCTTCAATAATGGATTTTGGAACCCACACTTGTCTTGTAGGTTTCTTCTTAGATATCTCTTTTGACTTTATGCCTCCATGTCTATTAGAGGAGACATGGTGATCTTATTTTTTTGATGGATTCTTGTATTGCTTCTTTTTCTTGTATTGAACATTCAAGTTACTTCCAAAAGACTTGGGACTTGTTGAAGAAGAAGGAGGATATGACTGGTTTAGATGTGTGGGTCAATGAAAAGGATTCAAGGGTATGCATCTATTATGATCTTGAGGAAAGATAGGAGATGGAGGGATGTAAGAACCCAAGATGGATGACAAATTAGGAGAGTAAGGAGGGGAAAGTGAAGGTACATAAGGGCCCAAGATGGAAGGAAGGCGTGAAGCCTTTAGTATTGGTGGAGGAGGTTTAAGAATGGACGTGGAAGATACAAAAGGATAATCAATAAGTTCATCAAAAAATATATGACAACCAAGGACATCAACATCTTTAGAGTAAGCATTAGGATTTTCAATAGGATTATGAACATCTTGAATAGGAGCAACTTCTTTGATGGGATTGTTCAGAGCTTGAAAAGACTTAGGAAGAGTAGAAAGTGGAAGCGAACATGGAGTGGTAGACCAAAAAGATGGAAGACTTTGATCTTGACAAGGAGCTTTGGATAGCATAAGCGTATAATTTTTCTCTTGATTTTTAATGGGCTTAACATTGGAAGTAACGATACTATTTTTAATAACCTTAATGGAAGTATCATCTTTGGAAAATGTAAGTGTAGTAAGGTTATTTTGATTGTCAATAAGCTCAATGGTGTAAGTAGTAGCTTGATCTTTCTTAGGAGAAGACTTAAGACATGGTGGAATGATTGAGAAAGGGCATGAAGGATCAAAAGAACCATGAAACGGATAAGAGACATCATGAAAAGGATTGGATGACATTGAGGGCTCTTGATCTTGATCTTTCTTTATGTTCTTTTCTTTATCATTTTTAGAGTCCTCTTAACATCGAGCCACTTCTAAGGACAAGGAAGCATACATTGGAATTGTATGGAAGACTTTGGAAGAGATAGTGAAGGACTAGCTGAAGTAGGCATTATAGCATATAAAGGCATAGGGATGCAGGAGCATCTCAGGTCCTTGGCAATCCTATGTCACCAAATTTATTTTGGAGTTTGTCTATGTTGCTCAGTTCCTTTTTTGACTGAGTTGGTTGGTAGTTGGTCAGTTTCCTTCAGTTATCAAGTGTGGTTAGTCATTTTCTTGGGTGGTCAGTTATTTCACTTGCGCTCGACATTGCTTGTTTGTTACTTGGTTATCCTTGCTCACAGACGGGTTAAGTTTTGTTTTCTGTTGAGGCTGACGTGTGCATTTATATTGGATTGAAAATTTAATGTTGGAATCCATCATTGCAAAGCATGTGGTCCTAGATCTGACCCTTACTTTTGTTAACTATGGATCTGAAGGCCAACTCAGTTCGGTACCCTCTTGTATAAATGTAGTTGTTTGGTTGTAGATTAGGAGTTAGTTTTTATTAGAAGAGAGTAGACATAAGATTGGAGATCTGTAACAAATCCTTGCATGTTTGAGGACTTTTGAGATTCATTGTAATATTAGTCCATAACTAGGAAGGCCTTACAGGCCGACATGTATGATTCAATTGATGAAAATATATGAAACATTTTGCATTCTCTCTCTCACTATTGTGTTTGTTAGCTTCTGCATGTGTTGAGCAGGCTTGGATCATTAGGGTGTGCCATCCTTTGGCCCCTCTTGACCCCTACCTTGCGTCAGGTGGTATCAGAGTGAGGTTAGATCTTGATCTAGGTCTATGGATCTAGGTTTGTAGGTTCTTCTTGAAGCCCTAATTGACTGTTGTGGGGTAGTAGATTACGATCTGACTTGAAATTGCAAAGGGTTGTCAAGATGGTTCATGGGAGGTGAGATGCACATCCAGGATTGGTAGATATGGTAAGGTGGATTGTTGCTAGGGCAGAAGCAGTTGAAACAGCACAAAGAAGAGGCAAACATCTTGAAGATGTTAGTGATGATGAAGTTGAAGAAGAACAGGCAAATGCAGAACCTGCACCTATTATGGATCAAGGTGAAGAAAATTTTTTGAAGGCTTTGACAAGTTTGAAGTCAACACCACATTTCAATCCTCCTAAGTATGGTGGGAAGCTAGATTTTGATGAATTGGTGGACTCGATCACCGAGATGGAAAAGTATTTTGAATATGAAAATATCCCCGAGGACAATAAGGTGAAGATTGCAAGCACAAAGTTGAATAGTCATGCATCCCTATGGTGGGAACATCTACAGTTGGATAGGAAAAGGAAAGGCAAAGACAAAATCAAGGTATGAAATAAGATGGTCAATAAATTGAAAGGAAAGCTCTTACCTTGTGATTATCAGATTAACCTAGTTCAGCAAATGCAAAGTCTAAGGGAGAAAGATAGCTCGGGTAAAAGAGTACAATGAGGAATTCTATAGATTGGATATCAAATCTGGACATGATGAAGATGATGTAGAAAGAATTGGTAGATACCTAAATGGTTTGAGAGTTTCCATCCAAGAGGAAATTAGTATGGTCAAGTTGGAGAACATTGAAGAGGATTATCAATTTGGTTTGAAAGCTGAGGAGAAATTCAACAAAAGACATGAACATAGATAGAGAGGAAGAGGTGGTAAATTCCCTAGAGGAAGAGGGAGATATAATGGTGAAAATAGTAGATTTGAACCTGAAAGGAAAAATCTTGACAAAGGCAAGATAAAGTGGAAAGGTGAAAGTTCATCTAGAGGTAGATGCAGTAACTACCAAGGTGGTTATAGCAGAGGAAGTTTCTAAGGAACTTGCTACAATTGTGGAGAAGGACATAGGTCATTTGAATGTACACAAGTAAGTAAAAAGGCTGGTAGCAATAGAAATGTTGTGGTGCAACAAGAGCCACTAAATAAACTTGAGAAGGAAAATAACTTGATGGTAAGGAGAGCATTGTGGAATGAAAGAAAAAAGGAAGATCCAGTAAGGAAAAGTTTGTTCAGGACTAGATGTAGAGTTTCTGATAAAGTTTGGAAAGTAATCATTAATAGTGGTAGCTCAGAGAATCTAGCATCTGAAGAGATGGTCACCAAATTTCAATTAGAAAGACTTGAACATCCGAAACCCTATCAAATCTCATGGATCAAGGATGAGCATACACTCCTGGTAAGTGAACAATGTTATGTAAATTTGAAGATTGGAAAATACTATGATAAGGTGTTGTGTGATATCATGCCTATGGATTGTTGTCATATTTTTTTGGGTAGCCCTTGGCAATATGATAGACATGCTATATATGATGGGAGATTGCATAAGTATACTATTGTGGTTGATGGAAAGAAACAAATATTTTTACCATTGATGGAAGAACCTGTTAGTAATGTCTGTACATATGTGAAAGTTAGCTTGATGGAAGGAAGAGAGTTTGTTAAAGATTTGAAAAGGAATGATGTATGTTTTGTTGTAATCCCTAACAAGCTGAGTAAGAAAACAAAAGATAATGTTCTTGAGGAGATTGATAAGTTACTCACCAAGTATAGTGAAATCATTTTTGATAATGTACCTAATGGGTTGCCACCAAAAAGAAGCACTGATTATTGTATGGATCTAATCCTTGGAGCTAGTTTACCAAATAAGGCACCTCATTGGCTAACACCTACCGAGAATTAGGAATTGAACCAACAGATTCAAGAATTGCTAGAGAAAGGTTTGATCAGAAAAATTTTGAGTCCTTGTGTAGTACTTGTTGTATTGGCACTGAAGAAGAATGGAGAATGGAGAATGTGCACTGATTCCAGAGAAATCAATAAGATAACAGTGAAGTATAGGTTTCCTATACCGATAACGGATGACATCATGGATAGTTTGACTAGAGAAAAGTATTTCACAAAATTGATTTGAAAAGTGGATATCATCAGATCAAAATCAAAGAAGGTGATGAATGGAAGACTTCTTTCAAGACAAAAGAAGGTTTGTATGAATGGTTGGTTATGCCCTTTGGTTTAACTAATGCATCGAGTACTTTTATGAGGCTGATGAATGAGGTTTTGAAAAAATTCTTTGGTAAATTTGTGATTGTATATCTGGATGATATTCTGATACTTAGTAAGACCAGAGAAGAACATGTGTTGCATGTTAGACAAGTTTTACAGATTGAAAGAGGAAAAGTTGCTGATAAATCTGAAAAAGTGTTCATTCATGAAAGAGGAGATTGTGTATTTAGGATTTGTGATCTTAGCTAATGGTTTGAAGATGGATCCTAAAAAGGTTGAAGCTATTTTGAATTGGCCTACACCTATGAATGCTAGTGACGTAAGATCATTTCATGGTTTGGCATGTTTTTATCGAAATTTCATAAAGAATTTTAGTTCAATTTGTAATGCTATGACTGAGACTATGAGAGGAGATAAAAGGGAATTCAAGTGGACAGATGGAGCTGATAAAAGTTTTGAGAATCTGAAGCAAAAGGTTGTTGAATTATCTATTTTGTCATTACCTGATTTCAGTAAAGTATTCCAAGTAGAATGTGATGCAAGTGGAAGTGCAATTGGAGCTATGTTGAGTCAACAAGGTAAACCTATTGCTTTCTTTAGTGAAAAATTGAATGATGCTAGAAGGAAATATTCTATGTATGATCAAGAATTCTATGCTATTGTTCAAGCACTTAAGAAATGGAGACATCATTTGATACCGAGTGAATTTGTGTTGTATAATGATCATAAGGCTTTACGGTATTTGGGTGGTCAGAATAAGTTAAATCAGAGACATGAAATGGGTTGAGTATTTGCAGAGTTATACATTTCTGATAAAACATAAGAGTGAAGTCACTAACCGAGTTGCTGATGCATTGAGTAGAACAAGATCTTTGATGACTAAGATGAAAATTGAAGTTCTTAGTTTTGATGAGATGAAAGGTTTGTATGAAAATGACCCTGATTTTCTGAGCCATGGAGAAAGTGCAGAGCACCTATTCAAGATCAACGTGATACTAAATGGGATGAATATTTTATTCAAGAAGGTATGTTGTTCAAAGGTATTCAGTTGTGTATACTAAGAGGAGTAATGAGAACTAATTTGATAAAGGAGAAACATAGAAGTGGTTTGGCAGGACATTTTGGTATTGATAAAACATGGAATTTGCTTAAGGAAAAGTACTTTTGGCCACAATTGTATAAAGATGTTCATAAATTTGTGAAAAAATGTGGAATTTGTTAAGTTGCAAAAGGTGTAAGTCAGAATACTAGTTTGTATGTACCGATTGTTGAACTTGAGAAACCTTGGATTAACATTAATATGGACTTTGTTCTTGGCTTACCGAAGACAGTAAAAGGTAATGATTCTATATTTGTTATTGTGGATAGATTTTCTAAAATGACACATTTTATACCTTGTAGAAAGACATCAGATGTAGTACATGTAGCAGATATTTTCTTTAAGGAAATTATCAGATTGCATGGATTACCGAGGAGTATTATCTCTGGCCAAGACGGTAAATTTGTTGGATATTTTTGGAAGACCCTTTGGAGGAAATTTGGCACTGAGTTGAAATATAGTTCTACATTTCACCCACAAACTGATGGATAGATTGAATTTGTGAACAGAAGTTTGGGAAATCTTTTGAGATGTTTAGTTGGAGACACACCAAGGAATTGGGATTCTATGTTGGCACAAGAAGAGTTTGCATATAATAACTCAATGAATAGGAGTACTAGAAAAGAACCATTTGAGATTGTGAATGGCATACAAATGAGACAAATATCTAATTTGAGAGACATTGATGATGAAAATAAGAGAAGTACTGAAGGAGTGAAGTTTGTTGAATACATGAAGACATTGCATAAAGATGTGAAGCTAAAGCTAGAAGACAGTAATCAAAAATAAAAAGACAAAGCTAATAGATCAAGAAGACATAAGACTTTTGATGTTGGTGCTAAAGTGATGGTTCATTTGAAGAAAGGTCAATTTCTTGTTGGAACATATGGAAAGCTAAAGATGAAGAAGTTTGGACCTTATGGGATTTTGAAGAAATTTGACAGTGGAAATGCATATGAGATTGAGTTACTGGATGATATGGACATATCACTGATTTTGAACATTGTTGATTTGTATGAGTATCATGAACCTGATGAAGAAATGACAGTACTGACAGAATATCCTAAGAAGCAGAATGAAGAAGTTGAATAGATCCTAAATCAAAGAGTTGGCAAGAGCACAAGAGGAAAACAATATATGGAATATCTGGTAAAGTGGAAAAATAGACTAGTGGAAGACAGTTCATGGATTTCATAGTTTGAGTTGGATGCAGCTTGGATCATAACTACCAAATGATTCAGAGAATCATTTTAAAATAAGCCCAGCTGTCTGATGCAGGAGATTCTCGGGTCCTTGGCAATCCTATGTCACCAAAAATATTTTGGAGTTTTTCTATGTTGCTCAGTTCCTTCTTTGACCGAGTTGGTCGGTAGTTTGTCAGTTTCCTTTGGTTACTGAGTGTGGTCGGTCATTTTCCTGGGTGGTCAGTTATTTCACTAGCCCTCAACATTGCTTGTCTTCTAATCGGTTATCCTTGCTCACCGACGGGTTTATTTTTGTTTTTTGTTGAGGCCAACTTGTACATTTATATTAGATCATGGATTTAATGTTGGAATCCATCATTGGGAAGCGTGTGGTTCTAGATCTAACTGTTACTTCCATTAACTATGGATTTGAAGGCTAACTTAGTTTGGGAGCCTCTTGTATAAATGTAGTTGTTTGGTTGTAGATTAGGAGTTAGTTTTTGATAGAAAAGAGTAGACATAAGATTGGAGATCTGTAATAGATCCTCGCATGTTTGAGGACTTCTGAGATTCATTGTAATATTAGGCTGTAACCAGGAAGGCCTTACAGCCCGACATGTATGATTTAATTGATGAAAATATATGAAACATTTTGCATTCTCTCTCTCACTGTTGTGTTTGTTGGCTTCCGCATGTGTTGAGTAGGCTTGGATCATCAAGGTGTGCCATCCTTTGGCCCCTCTTGATCCCTACCTTGCGTAACTTAGGCTCTTTAGGTTTAGCATTATTGAAAGTATTTGCAGCCAAGTGAAAGTTAACTTGAGTCTTTTTAAGAGGTAGCCCTTGAGGATAACTATAGGGAACCACATGAAAAGTATTAGGATTTTGTGAAAGATTTGAAAGACTTGGGAGCTTTAGGAAATGTATGGGTATTGGAGGAAGTAGGGGATAAAAGGGAACCATTATAAGACAAAGGTCCATCATTAACATAATATTGCACAAGAGTGTAATTTTTATTTTCAGCATGAGAGTTCTTAGATGAAGGATTCTTATAGTATTTATGTTTATAATCAGTGTGGTAAGATTTCTCTTCCTCAAGTGAAGTAGATATATCATCTAGGAATTGTTCACAGAAATCATCAAAGTCTTTCAAAATCAGAATCATATGGATCACCATCACGATCTATCCAATGTGATGACCCATTTCTAGTAAGCACGGGTACACGACTAGGAGGACTCTTAAGAATAGAGGTGTCACAGGTATCACTACATTGTCCATCATCATAGTCATCAAAGATGGGAATATCACTCTTTGTGGAAGAGGTACCACAAGGGCTATCATATTTCTCATCATGGTATATCTTGAGACGAGGAGTAAGACTCTTGGGAGAAGTAGAAGAGGAATGAGATTGTGAAAAAGAGGAGAGTAAAGACCTAGTAGAGGAAGAAGACTTGGATAATGAGGAATGTGAATAATGTCTAGAAGAGTCATGGTAAGACTTTGAAGATGAGTAAGGATGACAAGAATTAGAAGATAAAAAATGTTTGGAAGAAGGAGGTCATGACAGGATCATGTGTATGATCCTAGAAAAGGCATTTGATTTAATCAATTTTTCTTTTATTTTTGTCATAAATTTATCACCCACGAGATTTTTGGAGGAATAATACTCTTCGAATTGAGCAATGAAATTGAGATCATCTATTTTCAAAAGAGGCTCCATAACAAGATAGTCAAAATTCATGGTTCTGGAAGAGGACGAATCAAGCATGGAAGTGATAGAAGAGATGAATAGAAGAAGATATACTAGATAATAAGAGGAAAAGAATCAAGAAGAAATGAATATTTTAGGAGGAAGAGGATGAAGTGTGAAGCAAGAAGAGAAACAATGGAAATGGGAGACTAGGAAGACATGGGAGATGTGGAAGAAAGAAGACCAAGAGTCATTTTATGCAACTTGATACCATTTACGTTCATTTGGATGTTAGGCAACATGTCATAGCACTTTTGGGGAGATCTTTGAGGTTTTTATCACTCGGGAACTCAGATTTGTTTGTTTAATGTGACCAACTAAATGCATTAATAGATTTTTATCACTATTCAGGTATGCAAGACATAAACTAGGGAATTCAAGAAAATAATTGTCTTCAAAGAATGAGCAAGGGACAAAGCAACCTTGCACATGAACAAGAATAGTGACTTAGTATGCTACTCCTTAAATATTCTACTTGTCTATGTTCTCAAAATATTTTTCCAATCATGCACATAGTCCTAGCAAATACAAATTTGGTTGCAATATGGTTCTTGGTAATGGTCTGACTTTACAACCTTTTCAATCTCAAGAGGGAAAAATCCAATCTAGGGGCACCGGGGTTTTGACACATTTTGAGAATTTGATCAATTAGAGATGCTGAGGAGATATGATAGGCCAACAAGAAACTACACCCCTGGGGATTTCTTCCACAAAGATATTTATATAGCGATTGTTGCTACCATGGCAAAAATGACTATTACCACTTGAGGTTCGGTCCACATGGTTTACCCAATAAAGAGAGTGTCCACTACAGTTAACCCTCTCTAACAAGGTGACTCATATAAAGGACCACATGGGGACTTGGTTTAGATTCAAGGATCCAAGTTTCTAATACTGCCCAGAAAGGGAGTAGAGCATAATCCTCTAGCCTCTTCACTTCACCCAAACATAGCAAGAAAGTTCATTAACACGCTAAGATTGAAACCACCTCACCAAGGTTTATGATGTCAACAATAATGTCTACCGAGCTCTCTAAGTGGGTCCAAGAGAGAATGTACCGATCAATGTTGAGGACTAAACCAAGCAAGACTGCGAGATAGTAACAATATCCTCCCTACCTACAAGGGGTTCTATCATCAAGAAGAGCTTTGCAAGAAGCCCACTCTCTTAAGAATTCCACAAATAGTGTTCATAGTGCCTAATTACTATGTGAGACATATATGCAAGAAAGAAAATCTAGATTCATTGTCTCCTTTATAGAAAAATTAAAGTGTGATCTATGAAATCAAGAAATCACTCAAGTAAGACACATGAGAGGTTAATTTTAATTTCCAAAATCCAAATGTTATAGAGATGGAAAAAAATACCTCAAGTCCAAAGCAATGTTCTTAATAGTTTTTTGTTGATATTTTTTGTGCAAGGAAGCCACGAACTCTCCAAGCAAACAAGCAATCAAGCAAACAAGCAAACAAGATATGCAACATATATCCAAGTTATGCAAACCCTAGGGTTAGATCTGAAAATCAATTGTTAGGAGAAATAATAGCCAGAAAATAATCCAAATGACAACTCATATCATGCATTCAACCATGAAAAATAAGTGCATACTCATCACAATTTTTTTTTTTTTTTGTATTTGAACTAGTCAATAAGATCTGATTTTTTTGATATGATATCGGCCACAAAAATAGAAATGCAAAATAGAGACCCCTCCTAAAAAATAGAGAGCATTCCAAAAATGTATTTTTTTAGAAAATACTCTTCATTTGTGCCCTAGAGACCTATTTTACCAAAATAGACCAATTTTTGTAAATCGACTATTTGAGCTATGATATTGCATCCAAATTAAAAATACAAAGAATGGACCCCCTGTAAAATTTAAAGATTTTTTGAAAAAAGTAAAAATATATGAAAAATATGCTAATTTGCACCAACAATTAATTTTTTACAAAAAATAAAGAAAAAATTATAAAAAATTCAAAATACCTCATAAAATTTTAATTTTTTTACTGAAGCTTTTCTGATATATCGCCAACCTGCAAATATATTTTCAGATAAAAACACCAAGTCATTTGGGAGATATGATCAAATCTTTGGAAATCTAGGGTTTTAGTCTCCATGCAAATCTGCACAAGGGGGTTAGCTCCAAAATAATCAAAACCAACATGTAAAGGTGGGTTGCCCCATGGCAGGCACCAAAAATGTGTGCTAAAATGTTGACACACTTCCATGAGTCATTAAATCTAAGATTTCTCAAGAATGAGGTCTCAAATGGTGACTCATAGCTCTCTAACCATGTAGTGCAAGGGTTTATGATGGAGGCCCTCAGATTAGACCTAGTTTGTGCCCATGCAAGTACACCATAAAATGAGAGATTCAAAGAGGAAAAGCAAGAATGCTAGTCTCCATGATCATCAAGTATGCATGCAAATGAAAATGAGAGTTATTCTATATGATAACAATGCATAAAAGAAAACTAATCTATAAAAGGAAATGCTTATGCAAGATTATTCTATGAAAGGAAATATGAATCTAATCTATTATGCAAGTGCAAAAGTAATCTAAATGGATTGTCATGGGGGCATGAGAGTTGAAGACAAGAAAAGAGAAGTTGCAATGTCCAACCTCAAGTGCTCAAAACTCTCCAAAGTTTCCCTCCAAACTCGCATAACAATAACATAAATCTAGATCTCTAAAATCTCCATGCATAAATGAGAAGGAGATGGCTCCTTATAAAAGATTTTAGAAATGAATGGATGGTCAAGATTAAGAGGCAAAAAGAAATGAGCAATGGTGGAGATTAAATCTTGGTTGATCCATGTGCTCAAGATTCTCAAGAGACAAAATCAATCGACATGGTTAAGAGGCAAAAAGATGTGCGAAAGAGATTAAGAGGCAAAAGGAGATTCCACTCATCTTGGAAAGTGCGCATTCATGTGTAGACAAAAAGTCTTTTTCTTTTTCTTTTTATTTTATTATTTATTTATTATTTTTAGCAAAGTGGTTTCCATTATTTAATTAAAAGATTTTTTTATTTATTTAAAAGAGATCTGTTCTTTTAATTAAATGTGGCTTAAGATAAAGTGATTTTATTATTTAATTAAAAGATTTTTTTATTTTTTAATTAAAAAGAGATTTTTTATTTAATTAAAAGGGAGCATGTTCTCTTAGTTAAATAAAACTAAGGATAAAATGATCAAACCTTAGAAAATATTAAAATATTTGAATTAATTACGATTTGATCAAGGAAATTGATTTGAATTGAAAATATTGCAAGGCATTGATTCAAGAAATTGATAAATTGATGAATGGGGGCCCAAAGTCTAGGCAACCATTTTTGGGTGCATACAAGAGGTACAACATCCAGGTCGGCACATAGTTTGGGATCATCACCGAAATTCTAACGACTACCTCTGAAAAATATCATCAATTTTTTTTATCATCCAATGACAAGTCCCATCAGAGGCACAACTTATTTGTCAAAGTATTACGCTTTCAAACCAAACTATATTTTGACGTATCTTCATTATTAGTCCAACATATAGTTCATCATCAGAGTATCGAGAAATTTCTCAGTACCTTTTTGTCAAACTTTAGACGAAGTATCATTTGAAAAGTGATGATCATTTGTCATAAAATGTGCCCAAATGTCTTAGTGATTATTTGTATTATAACGTATAGATCCTATCTCTAGGCTCTAAAGATATTAGTGATTGTGTAGTATTTTATTATGAGTGAGGTGTGTTAAATTAAGCAAGGTGGTCCACATTTCATTCATTACCACTATAGGAATGTTCTGGTGTATCCTATTTCAAATTGCATTAGGACAACCTAGTTGTTGGTATGACATGGTATAAGTGAGCAACGAATCTATTTGTTGTGATGTGTTAATATGCGAGCAATATGCAAAGTGAATGTGAATATAACAAAGGAAGATTTATGTACTTACATGTATGGGAGTTGATGCAATCAGTAGAAAATTGTTATATCATTTATGTGTTGTTGATTGTTTGTGACAATCATTTTAGTGGTAGATTCACTTTCATTTATTATATTCTAATAGTAGCCTATTTGTATTGGTAGTGAGCCTTTCTCATTCTTGGTAGGCAGCCCAACTAGTAGTGAGCCTTACTTGTAGTGGATGAACTGACAGTGAGACCTTGTAAAAATCACCTTAACTGATGTCTTTTCATGAGAAATAGATTCTTTGTGGTTCTTAATCTTGGGTTTCCACATAAAATCAAGTGTTCATATCTGCTATAAATTTTTTATTGTTTTAAGTATTCAGTGGATAAATTTTAAAGTTAAGAAAATTATTTGATAATAACTAATTCACCCCCTCTCAATTATTTAGCCCATTCAAAAAGTACATCTTATGCCTTACAAAATAGATTATATTATTTGGTTCCTTGTTGATAAATATCCATAATTTAATTAATGTAGTTATATTTACTTACACCCCTTCGCTTCCTTTATCCACTAAATTAAATAAAACTCCTTATTTATTTAAGTGAATTAACTCCATCCCTCCAAAGGAAATTAAAATTAATTTATAAGTCCACTTCTTTCTGTCTCCAAATATAAAATTCCCCTACTTATCCTTCTTGCATCTTAATCCTATTCCTACTTTTTTTATTCATCCCATGCCTCCTCAATCACTTTCATATTCCTAATCCCTTGGATTGTGAAGGGATCAAGTGTTTCCATAAATGGCTTCCCAAGTTGCCGAACCAACCTTATGGGATACTAACCTTTGGGAGGGTACCCAAAAATTTCTCCTCCTTCCACATCACGTTCAAAGAGTTTAAAATTCCTTTATTATCATTCTCTTTGTACTTGGAGTATGGGGACAAGAAATGCCTTTATCAAAATATTTTATCTATGCTTCAAGGGTGTCATTCCTAAACACCACCTTCTTCACCTACTCTCTTAGGTTTTAACTTGAAAAAATCTCATGCATTATGAGGACCAATGAATCCTTCATTATTGATCTCATGCATACAACCTTTTCTCTCCAATCCATCTCACTTCACACCTACTCTAAATTATCTATTTTTCACACAACACAACATATATATTTTAATACTTGATCATTGTTATGTTAACAAACTTAAATCACACATCAAATTTGACTTCACTAGAAAAATATACACATCAAGATATCAGTATACTTTGTTTTTGATGGATTTAGTGATGGTTTGATGCCATTTACCCTATCTATATTGTTCTTTTATTTCATATTTTTTTTATCATTTTTATTGCAATTTTGGTCTCTTTATGACTCACATTGCATTTAACACTCCATATAAGTTTGGTATATTTGACATGTGTGTGTGTGTGTGTGTGTGTGTGTGTGTGTGTGTGTGTGTGTGTGTGTGTGAGAGAGAGAGAGACATGGATTTTTAACTTAGTTCAATCACTAGGTGAGACCAAAAACTAGGGGACCTCATCCCCAAATCCAATAGTCTAGACATACAAGCATGAAATTTGAGTAGGGACCCCAAGCCCTTTAGAGACACTAGGCATGAAATCCCCCACTTGTCCACCAAGGTGGGCTCTAACTGGCATTAAAACTATTTGAGCCAAGTGGGGATTTGATCCCTAGTTGCACCATTTACAATGCAACCACTTGATCACTACAACACAAAATGATCCTCATAAATATATTTATTATTAAATAAAGAAATCCTTCATTGACTTGAGATGCTACTTAATATCCAATTTCATTAAAAATTTTAGCTATGAAGCTATGTATACAAAAATCTAAGATATTTAGTAGTCAAATTTAAGAATGACTTTTTAATGAAGTGATAAAAATCAAACTGCAATAAGATGTTTCATTCTATATTTTTTTATTGAATCTAAGTAATTCTTGATAATTTTTCAATTGATTATATTATAATAGATTAATTTATTCATATGACATTAAATTTATATATTTAAAAATAACATTGATTACAATTAAAATAAATTATTACTGACTATTAAATAAAAGCTACAAGTATTGATAGATTAACCAAATTTATTATATATTTAATGTTAAAATTTCAAAATATAGACCAAAGATTAATTCTAAATACTATTAAGTAAACATGCATATCAACCATTTAATAATAACCATGATTACACTTTGGAATGTCCCAAGACAGAGTTAAACATAAATTAATTGGCTGACGTTTGGAGATATTTTGATTAGCCTAATTAAAAGACACACCTCTTATGTATTATAAATATATTTGGAAAAATAAATGTTCCTTTGCTAATAAATGTTGGAATTGGTTGTGTTCGAAATTAGATTGGTATTTTCTTCTTTCCCAAGAAATCTAGTCTCGTCTACTATCGTGGCCTAGGCTCTATGAAGAAAGCTTGTGCGGTAATCTATGGTTCATCTCTCCCTCCATTTTAATATGGGAGATATGGAAAGAAAGAAACATGAGGCTTTTCCAAGATAAATCAATAGAAATTGAGTCTATTCTCAACAAAATTGAGGCAGCAATATTTGAAATCATGAACTCCCGAATTCAATCCCAATCGGTTAAACAAAAATTCTACACCAGTTGGGATGATCAGATGATCAAAAGATGGTATGGTTTCAAAACTCCAATCACAATCGGCAGAGGATGCAAAGCCAATCAGTCTCAGAGAATATCCTATGTTTGGAAGTCTCCTTCCCCTAGATGGTTTAAGTTGAATTTTCATGGAGTATCAAAAGGAAACCCAGGTCCATCGGGTGCAGGTTGTATTATTCATTCTTCAGAAGGGAATATTTTAGCAAAATTGGTTATTCCCTTGGAACCAGACACTAATAATATGGCAGAATTCAAAGCACTACTTCATAGTTTAGCTCTGGCTAACAAAATTAGGTTTGAACAAAATGGAAATAGAGGGAGACTCAATGATTGTGATAAATGCAATTAGATTAGGGGTAATTCCTAATTAGCGATTACAAGCCTTATTGGAAATAATATTAAATATAACCAAAAAATTTGAATCAACAACGGCTAACCATATCTTTTGAGAGGGAAATTTCAAGGCAGATGAACTAGAAAACTTAGTAGGCAGTGGTACATACTACAAATCAATTACATTTGATGGACTGTCTGATCAGGGCTTTTAGCAGAAGCGTATCTTAAGGCAATTAATGGCGATGAGAGCTTGGAGCAGGACTCTACTTCTGCGTCGGACTAGCACTGTTGGAAATTTCCTTTTAGGATCACATACTTTTTTTGTAGTAGAATAGTTATTAATGGATAATAGTAGCTCAATGTTCTGGTTTAAACTAGATAGGTTTTATGTTTTGAGCTGGTTTTGAAATGTCACTAAGCATTATTGCTCCATACTTGATGCACCTTCAATTTCCATGGACTTATTTCAAACTATTTCTAAACATTAATCATGATGTATAGATTATACATTATCTATATTAATATAAATCCTTTGGCTCTAGCCATTTACTGACCCAAAAAAAAGAATGTAAACAAATTGTTCTTGCAAAATAGAATAATTAACGAGTTTGAAACTCTGCACCAATTTAATTAAGGGACTACTATAAGTAGTAGGTATTACTCATGGTCGAAGGAAGTCAACTATCTATAGTTAAAATCGTTTCATTGTCTGTGAACCACCAAGTAAACTATAAATACAATCAATATGAATTGATTGGAAAATAATTTTAAAAAATGTTCCTTAATTGATCCTATTTGTAATTGGGATTCTTAGTAGATTGAAGATGATTTTTACTCATTTCTATAGCATATAACTGATTGTTGATTGCAATGCAGAAAGATGGAATCCTAGCAATTACAAAGCAAAGTTATCACCTTTGAGGTATGAATACTATTACTTTTACAGAGTGGGTTTGTTTTTGGGCTTGGTATTGAGCTTTGTCTTTAATTTTAAATCCAAGTAACTTTGAAATAATTCTACTTTCAATTTTGTAGGTTGCAAATGAATTTGTGAGGCAATATTATTGTTCTGTAATTCACTCTCCAAATGACTTATATAAGTTTTACAAGGATTGCAGCACTATCACCTGCCCTGAATCCAATGGTCAGATTGTGAATCTAAAAACTATAGAAGTGAGTGAAATTTTTTTCGTTATTAGAAATTTAGTGTTTACCATTTCATTGCACATTAAATTGTATTTGAATATACATAAAAATTGAAATTTTTATAATTGAAGATTGCACGAATTTTTCTAATCAAATCTATTAGTATAAATATCGTTCTTGTCATGGTTGATTGTTTTACACAAGCTATAAAGGAAGAGATAGTGCCTCTAAAAAATGAGGAAAAAATAAGTGATGTAGACTCTGTTGACTCTCAAGTAGTGCCTGACGGATGTTATATGATCCTGGTAACTGGGGTCATGTTAGGACACAACAATGTGGAAAGAAAATTTGTGCAGTCTTTCTTCTTAGGCCTTTTCATTTTGTGTGACATATTGACACAAGGTAGGGATTGAGGATCCAATAATGGATAGTCCAAAGCCTACACTACCAATTATAACAACAACAAGCAGAGCAAAATATAACAGAATAATGCTTCAAAATAGAATTTCATTCCGCATGCCCGGTTGTGAGGTCTTTTAGGTTGCGGCCTTATACAATGAATTTACAAAGTATCCAAACTATTCCAGCTCTAAAACATATCAGTAACTGATGGAAACCCTAAGGCAGATCTAAACTTGAGCTCGCAAGCCACCAAACAACTTCCTTGTCTCCAAGTATGCAAACTACTAGCTCTGCTATTACAATATCAGACAAAACATCCAATCTACAAGATCTCAATGGATCTAATTATGATTATACTCTCATAAAAATACCAATATACCACCATCATATCCCTTAAACATCCACCCAAGCTCTCAATATATATCCAGCTAAGACACAAGTCGGCCAGTTGGCGATTTAATTACATTATAGGTCCAGTCTAGAAAAGTAAACCAAAACTAATGCAAGAATGATAAAAAATTAATGCACCTTTAAATTTAGGTCCACATATGATCCAATAACATTTCCCTAACTACACAAGGCCCCATCTCATCACACAGAACTATGAAAGAAGAAACACTCCATGTTTCGCATGTAAACTGACTGAAAATAGGTCCCCAAGAAAAATGGTCATAAATATTGAAAAAATATAATAAATTAGGACTTGAAATATTGAAAAAATATATCATTTTAGGTCCTCTTTAAGTCCCTAAGAGTGCAAATTTTGATTCATTAAGGATCAAGGCACCATGATGCGTAATCAACATGAAAACTGCAGAAAAATATAGCTCTAACGGCAAGTAAAACAACTCCAACTTTGAAATGGTCCATCCAATCCTTATGAGATCTTAGGATAATGATCCAAAATAGGTCCTAAAAATCATGTAAGCTTTGCACAACATGAAACCAACAAATCTAAAAATTATAATTTAAACAACAGAAAAAAAAAAAAAAAATTTTGTTTGATGCAAGATTGCTCAAAGCCTGAGATGCTCCTGCATCACATATTCTGGTATTTGGAAGAATCCCTATACTCACAACAAAAAACTATGTTGGAAAATGATGTGTTTGATGAGCCTTTTCATGAAGATGATGCAGTTGCTTCTTCTAAAGTGGAGGAAGAAAAGGGTATTGAAGTTGTTCATAATGACATAAAGTTAGAAGGATCTGAATTACAAGCTTCTAAATTGGTGGAAGAATTAATAAAAGGATTTGAATCACAATCTTCTACATTTGAGGAAGTAGAGGCTACTATGCCTATTCAGAATGAACATCTGATAGTGGCAGATCTATTTCCTGGGCATAAATTACAAGGAGTTGAATCAGAGCCTTCTAAATTGGATGAAGAAGAGGCTACTGAAGCAATTGAGAATGAAAAAAAGCTTAAAAATGGTGAAAAGGATATTTCATCACCCAAAGAAATAACAAAGAGGAGCTTCATATCAATTATAAGCATAAATATTTACAAGCAGATTTAACAATTCAAGGCTTTTTCATACATTATGTTTCCTCTTTTAAATGTTGAAAGTTGAATGTCATTTAATGAAACTCATAAAATCATATTTGTTTGATTTAATGTTAAGCTCATGAAAGAGACTTCGCATCCTATTCAAGCACAAGCTGTTGTGGTGAAATTTCCAATAAATACTACACAGAAAGGAAATGTGCCATCACAAGTACTGTTGGAAATATTCAGGAATTAACCAAGTTACTGAGAGGGGAGGGGTGAATCAGTAACTCCAAATTTTCTTACAATTTTAACATGTATTTTAACTTTTAACCTTTGCATACAGAAAGCATGAAACTTGAAAGCATTCACAATAATGACACATAGATTTGGTTACCCAGAAACCTTCCAAAAGAAAGTAAAACTGGGGTGGGGATGAAACCCACAAAGCTTTAATACTGCAGAATAAAGTTGGCCGGTTAAGGCTTACAATTTGATCACTTCTGATGATCTGCCCTGTTAGGAGCAATAAGGATTGCTAAATCCACCCTGTTAAAGGATTTACAAACATACAGTGAAGTATGCACTCGGTAAAGAGATTTTTACAAAGACTGTTAAGTCTACCCGGTTAGAGGATTTAGTACTGATTCACCTGTTAGAATGAAACAGTAGATCTCTGCTTTGCAACTGGATTGCTGATTGAGATTCTCTGATGTACTGATCACCTTCTGTGATGAATTTGTCTTTGCTGTACCTTATACTTCTGAAGCCTTCTGCAATTCGCTTATTTCTGCCTTTCTTTTTCTTTCACATATATTCTGCTTCATATATTTCATTACATCTTTTTATTTTTACAACATTGTTTATATACAAGTCTCAAACAATTAATTACAATTACAATTACACAGTTGGCTTGAAAAATAAACATAAGTGCTACTAAGTCGGCCCAAATATGGTTACTCGGTTCCTTCAAACTGACTTGGTGACTTTCTGATACTCGGCGTCCACTGCATTACTCGGCATCGTCATGCACTCGGTAGAAGTGAAGGCACGGTTCATACTGATCACTCGGTAGGTTTTGAACTCGGTAAGTACTGGTGACTCGGTAGATAAGATGTTACTCTGTTTACATTGTCCTGATCGGTTTGCACTGTCTGCTCGGTTTGTATCCAGAATGCAAATAAGTGTTGTCACTAGTGGCAATTCTGGTTAATGCCAACAATCTCCCCCTTTGGCATTAGTGACAAAAACACTTATTGGCCAAAATTTATATACACGAATCATGCTGAGTTTTATTTTGATTTTTCAAAATTTTCTTTGTTATAGGGCTTTATACATTGTCTCCCCCTTTCAATGTGCTAACTGTTCCTTATACAAATCTATAACTGTATACATATCTCTCCTTCTATACATATCTCCCCCTTTTTGACGATAATGCCAAAGGTGCATATACAAGTTATTTACAGAGAGAATCCAAAATTTGATAAGAAATCAAAATGTACCTTCATTATTAGTACCAAGGTTCTATCCCAACTTTCTTGCAGGATCTTACATGTTTGTATAGCAATTTGGACTTCTGCAGAGAGTTCAATCATGTGATCTGCTATAGAGAACTGATTGTCATGAATCAATGTTCTAGAATGTTCAATGTGCTTATACATTGTATTCATGATGGGAAGGATCATGTGTTGGATGTCTAGCAGTGTGGACCGGATCCTTGAATCTTCTTTCAGTAGATCAGACTGCATATTAGATAGGTGTGAAATTTTCATGTGATGAGCAGAGCTTGAACTTGGTTCAAGTTGCAGCTTCTGTATGTTAATCTTCATATCCTCATCCATTTTATTCATTTTATCTTTAACATCCTTTGTGAACTCGGCAAAATTGCATAGTCTGGCCAAAAGAGAGGTAGCATTCGAATAAATAGACTCTATGTTAGACAAAACTGAAGACAATTCCACTTGGTTAATAGCTATGTGCTGAGAAATGTGCTCAAGCACTTTATTGTTGAATCTCTTCTCGGCTCTTTCAACTAACTTTTCTGTCCCGGATGAGTCCTCATTGTATTTCTCAACTGCTTCTGCTAATTGTAACAAAACATGCTGGGAGGAGTCTACTTTAATGCCTAATGCATCAGACAAAATGTCCTTAGCATCCTTGATGATTTGATACTCCTTGTCTCTCTCCTCTTTAAGCTTCTTTTGTTTTGCTTTCCTTTGGAGGATCTCACCTATATTCTGCATCTGGTCTGCTGAGAGATTTGCAAAATCTAATGTAGGAATCTCTATCTCTTCATCTAGGTCTATATCCTCAACTATATTTTTACCCAAAAATTTTATACTCGGTAGAGCCTTAGGCTTATCTGTACTTAATGCTTTTGTAGTAGTGACAGTAGATAAAGTAGGGCTGGCTATTGATACTAGTATACTTTCTACTGGAGAACTTAAAATATTTACACTTGAAGATTCAAAAGCTGGAAAACTTACTGGTACAGGAGACTGCAGCTCGGTAGAAGAAATGGTAGCTGCCTCTGATGTTGCTAGAGATGATTGGACAAATGTGGAAGTTGTCACAACCATGCTTGAAGGTGTCTCTGGGCTGGATGTAGAGACTTTCACTGGAGAGGTAGGAAGGGATGCAATGACTTCTGCTGCTATCCTTACAGTATCATCTACCTCGGTGTCTTCTTCTTGTTCATCACTGTCATCTTCAATATATTTTATTATTACAGTTTCAATGCTCGGTTGGTGAAGGTGGTATATGTTCTTCCATGTGGCTTTTGCAGCCTTCACAACCGATTCAATATTGTTGATCAAAATCAAACAAGTATTGAACTTCAATGTCATCTTATTTTCATTTTCTTTTAGTGCCTTCTTTACTTCATCATTATTCAAGCTCGGCATCAACTGTCTCAGGTTTTGATCAAATATGTCTATCACAGTTTGCCTTGCATTGCTCCATCTCATTTTTATTGGATTCAATAGAACTGCTGGAATCTGTGGGGTAATTTCTTCAGGAGAGTATTTCCACTGTCCCATCTTCTCAACAACAGCATCTTCTATTTCCTTCTATTTTGCTTCCGATCTGGTTTCATATTTCAAGGATTTTATGTTACTCCAGATCCTGATCCATCTCTAAAGAGTCTGAGCTTTTCCTGAAGGCTTAGAGGAGGCCTTTTGAATACTATGTCTTTATCTGCCTTTTCTGCCTTGTCTGCCTTGCCTCTTGTATTTCTCCTTGTAAACACAGCAGTGGGAGGTACAGATGCCTTAGTGATGAAAACTTTTCCTTTCTTCTTTGCAGGTTCTGGTTCCTCTGTTTTCTCATCCTTTTCTCCTTCTTTTTCATCTATTTCTTCTTTGTCCTCGGTTATCATTTACATTTTGGCTATCCTCTTCTTTCCTTTGTTTACTGCCTGTGGAAGCTTTATGCTTAGTTCAATTCTCACCTTAGCTTCATCATATGTTCCAAAATATGGAGTTTTGGGATTGACAGGCTGATTTAGAAGAGCTTCAATGATATTCTTGGTTTCATCAATATTTACCTCATAAGGAAGAGGTTTTACATATACAGTTCTCGGTTTAACTGCTTGAATATACACATTATCACAATCTACCATAAAATAGATGTCATCTTTGTAATCTTCCACCAACTTCTGTGGAATCCGGAATCTGTCATTCATTTTCTCTTTGAAAGACTCAAAATAATTATCCATGATGCTTTCAAAGTTTTCACCCATTTCTGCGATGTATTCATTTATTTCATAGAGTACTGGCACATCTTTTCTCCATACAACTTTTCCTTTAGAAGGGAAGAATTTCTGAACATAGAAGAATAAACAGACTAACAAGGATCCAAACTTACATGGATTATTTTTGGAAGTTTTGATGCTTTCCATGTTCTTGTTGAACTGTTTCAACAATAAGTCTGCTAGGTCAAATGTCAAGTTGTTTTTGACCACTTTGTATGCTAGGTCAACAGCTTCACAGGAGACACTGTTCTGTCGACTAGAACTGTAAATCTTGTGGGCAATGATATGTGTACCAAACTTTAGTTCGGCATCGGTAATGCTGCTAACTTTCATGCCTCTACCATCCCACTCGGCTAGGGTTTTCTTCTCTAGTTCCGTCCGACCTAGGGTTTTGGTAGTTTTAGCTTTGTTCAACATGGGAAGACCGGTGACTTGTTGAATCATTTTCTTTGTGATCTCAATAGGTTGCTCAAGCCAAATCTTGCCATCGTGTATTCGGCTGAGAATGTACCTAACCCATTTATCTCGAAAGTTTCGAGGAAGATGTGCAATGTGAACTAAACCCTTATCTTCCAGATGTTTGTGCTCGGGCTTCAAAATACCATCCACACATAGTTCCTCACGCACAATGTCTAGTTCTAGGTTTCCGATTTCTTGAATTGAACAATTAAAATGATTACGGATATCGTTGATAAGCAGTACCTTAGGAGGAATCTGAGATTGAGCTCCGTTCAGATCTAGGGCTGCTGCAATTGCGGGCACGATCTAAAAATCTGGTGCTTTCCACTCCCCTTGGACTAACATATCAGATCCTTTCTTCGCTGAAGTGCTGGATGATGCCATGGTAGCTCACAGAAAATTCTTTTCGCAAAAGTATTAAATCGCCGGGTTGCCCTTGAAGTTTTCTGCTCTCAAAGTGCTAAAGATTTGCAGTGAAGAATGAGTTCGATTACTTGCTTTTTGTTTACAATTCTGTCATTAATGCTCATTTCAAATTAGGGTAGGAATTCTGACAGACTGTCACCCACTAAGAATTAATTGCTCGGAAAAGACTTTGCAGCTCGGTGAACTCGAGAATTCATAATGCTCCGACCTCGCTCGGTAAAGACAAGTACCGACCTTGCTCGGTGAAGACTATACCGACCTTGCTCGGTGAAGACTATACCGACCTTGCTCGGTGAAGACTATACCGACCTTGCTGTGATCTCACTGCATCTTGCATGCTGATTTAGACTTTTCTTTTAATTTCGGTTCTGGAACTGCTTGAGATTGATCTATGAGAATACAGTTCCAGTGCTTCCTTGGAAATTTAGTTTGAGTCGGTAGAGCCATCCATTCCATTACTTGAACTAGATTGCTCGGTAGCTTTAGGAATCCATTTTTGTCTTATCTGTTTCCTGACCTTAGTTGCTTCATTCTTCTTTCCTTCTTCAATTTCACTAGCATTCATGCAGTTTCTGGCTATGTGACCGAGTTTAGTGCATTTGAAACATCTTATGGTAGTATCTCTTTTCCTTAGATGATGTTTTATGCAATTCATGCCAATGTGTCCATATTCTCCACAGTAATGACATCTACACCAGGTGTTGTAGTCCCATCCAAACATTGCTTTCACAATTTGTTCTGCTGGATTAAATGTCTTAGATCTGCACTCGGATGCCTTGTGACCTTGTTTGTTGCACTTGTGACAATTACCTCTAAATCTAGGTTTTTCCCTGCATTCATTTGCTTTGTGACCGGGTTGATTGCAGCTATAACATTTTCCATTGAATTCTGCTTTTTCATTGTTCCAACATTTATTTGAAGTATGTCCTATTTTACCACAATGATTACAAGTAGGTTTTTGATTTCTTTGAGTACCTTGCTTAGAGGATTCGCCTTCTTCTTTGTATCCAAGTCCTGCTTTTCCTTTTTGCCTATGAAGATTTCGTTCATACAGCTGATTCAAGTCTTCTTGACTTTTCAGCATTCCTTCATTGATTTGTTTTTCAGCATTTAGGTCATCCATCAATCTTAGATTGGTTTCCTTTACAGATCTTAGTTCTTCTCTTGTGTTTTCTATTTCTGATCTTAGATTTAGAATTTCTTCATTTGTATGAGAGATCTGATCAATTAGATTTTCTAGCTGAAGGGTTTTGTTTTGGACTTCAATGTTTCTTCCATCTAATTCATCTTTCAACTTGTTTCTTTGTTCCAAGATCTCACAGAATCTTGTAGAGTGTAGTTCTTGTTCTCTTTTCAATTTTCTCACTTCTTCCTGCAGAGACCCATTCTTTTCTAGGAGTTCTTTGATAGCATTGTTTGCTTCATCTGAGTTATTTGAGGGAAGAAGATCTTCAATCTTTTCTTCAATGTAATTCTAATCATTCATCTGATTTGCAAGTTCCTTCCTTCTCCTTAGGGATTGGGAAAGATGTTCTTTTGTTTCTTTGAGTTTAGCTATGGCCATTTCCAGATCTAGCTTTTCATTTTCAATCACCTTGTTCAGTTTGAATACCTCCATTGTCCTAGATCTTTGCTCAAGCTAGTTAAGCTTTGTCTTGAGAACCAATACAGCTCTGATACCAATTGTTGGAAATATTCAGGAATTAACCAAGTTATTGAGAGGGGAGGGGTGAATCAGTAACTCCAAATTTTCTTACAATTTTAACATGTATTTTACTTTTTAACCTTTGCATACAGAAAGCATGAAACTTGAAAGCATTCACAATAATGACACATAGATTTGGTTACCCAGAAACCTTCCAAAAGAAAGTAAAACTGGGGTGGGGATGAAACCCACAAAGCTTTAATACTGCAGAATAAAGTTGACCGGTTAAGGCTTACAATTTGATCACTTCTGATGATCTGCCCTGTTAGGAGCAATAAGGATTGCTAAATCCACCCTGTTAAAGGATTTACAAACATACAGTGAAGTATGCACTCGGTAAAGAGATTTTTACAAAGACTGTTAAGTCTACCCGGTTAGAGGATTTAGTACTGATTCACCTGTTAGAATGAAACAGTAGATCTCTGCTTTGCAACTGGATTGCTGATTGAGATTCTCTGATGTACTGATCACCTTCTGTGATGAATTTATCTTTGCTGTACCTTATACTTCTGAAGCCTTCTGTAATTCGCTTATTTCTGCCTTTCTTTTTCTTTCACATATATTCTGCTCCATATATTTCATTACATCTTTTTATTTTTACAACATTGTTTATATACAAGTCTCAAACAATTAATTACAATTACAATTACACAGTCGGCTTGACAAATAAACATAAGTGCTACTAAGTCGGCCCAAATATGGTTACTCGGTTCCTTCAAACTGACTCGGTGACTTTCTGATACTCGGCGTCCACTGCATTACTCGGCATCGTCATGAACTCGATAGAAGTGAAGGCACGGTTCATACTGATCACTCGGTAGGTTTTGAACTCGGTAAGTACTGGTGACTCGGTAGATAAGATGTTACTCAGTTTACATTGTCCTGATCGGTTTGCACTGTCTGCTCGGTTTGCACTGTCTGCTCGGTTTGCACTGTCTGCTCGGTTTGTATCCAGAATGCAAATAAGTGTTGTCACTAGTGGCAATTCTGCTTAATGCCAACAAAGTACAACCTACTTCAAAATCCTTGGATTTCAATTCTACTGTCAAAGCCTGTAACAGATCTGGAGTAGTCTCAAGTTTCTACAATATTGTGCACCCCATTTTTGTTATGTTTAATGGATTTGTAACACATTGTCAAAGTGTTGTCTTTTGGGTTCTTTTTTAAAACTAATCATGGCATTACAAATCACTTCTAGGCAATGACAATTCAATTCATATCAGAAATTTGCCCTAGGCTATTACAACGTCCTTGCTTGAAAAGGAGTTCAAAAAATTTGGTTCTATAAAACCCAATGGAATTCAAATTAGAACCAACAAGGTGCATTCAAAACACACGTTATTTATTATAGTTTTTCATAAATTGTAGAACTAAATCATCAACTTGTTTGATATTGCTTTTCTATGTAATGTAGGAACAAAGCTTTTGTTATGGTTTTATCGAGCTCTAGTCATCAACTTCTATGGAGGATGCCATTAAGGTATTGCAATTGATATTAAATTAGTTACTATCATTTTACTAATTTTATTTATATTTTTTTTACATTAATATTTTGTATGTAGGCATCTCCTATTATCATCTGTGGATGTCGACTGTATGTTGAAAAGAAGAGATAGTCTCGCATTACAAGTATTATACAAAGCCTTGGTCAAATTATTTTATTTTCCATTCACGAATGGTAATGTAATAAAAATTTCAAATATGATTTCATTATTGCAGCACTTACAGACCATTTTCTAGCACGGAAGAACAATATTCCAAATAACGTGAAGAGAGGTGGTGTTGGATCATTTTCCATGGTGAAAGGACAATATTTCAAATAACCTGAAGGGAGGAGGTGTTCGCAATGGACAAAATGGAAATGCTAGATCCACACCCAGAAATTTCTAATTTGTTTTCAGAGCTTGAATTTATGAAATAACTAAGTTGTTGATGAATCTAAGTTGTATGTATAGAATATGCAAATTATAAAAGACTTATGTAATTAATCAATTGTTTTATATTTTCCTATAATATCTTTATAAAACACTTTAACAACCAAACTTACATATGTTAGTTATATCCACCTAGAATATTGAGAATAGATGCAATGTTCATAATAGAAATCAAAGTTCCAAACATAAAGATAATAGAATTATAAGAAAACAATAATGTATTATACTAAAGCACTATTTGATTGCAACATACATATTCTTTCCCTAAACCTCATAAAGTTTCAATATTTCAACCCTTGTTTTGTTGGAATTAATCCCAACTACTCTGCCTCTATTTTTTTCTCCAGCCCACTCTCACGTTTTCCTTTGGTCATTGCAAGAGATATATTTTGATTTAGTTTTAATTGCATATCCTTGCCTAGATTTTTTTTGCTGGCTGTTCAATCAACATTTTTTTAATTTGCTAATGCCTATTGTTTTTAGTAGCAGAACAAAGCTCTCTCATATTGGAATATTTTATGTATGTTATGTCTTGATATATGCAAATATATATTAGATGTCTATTGTTCTTATTTTTCTGGGAATGCTCTATTTTCAATTTCTCTGCCTCTGCCAATAAGTGGTATTAGAGCCTAAGGTTTCTCAAAAAGAGTTGTTGAAGGAAAGATTTAGCATAAGCTAAGAGTTTCAGCAAAGGTATTCAAGCAAGTGTGACAATGACAAGCACAAGTTTAACAAATCTTCAAATCCCACAGTTCAATGGGAAAAATTATGATTATTGGTCTATAACAATGAAGGCACTCTTCTGTTCTCAAGATATTTGGGATCTAGTGGAGAATGGCTACCTAGAACCAGATGATGCAACAACATACACTGCTCTAACTCAAGCAGAGAAGGATTTATTGAGAGATAATAGGAAGAAGGATTCAAAATCTCTATTCTACATTTTTCAAGCACTGCATGAGAGTATTTTTTCAAAGATTGTAGTAGCAACTAAGTCTAAACAAGTATGGGATATCCTCCAAATAGCATACCAAGGAATGGCAAAGGTGAAAACAACAAAGCTACAAATGCTAAGAAGAGATTTTGAAACAATTTTCATGAAGGAATCGAATTCAATATACTCCTTCACACAAGTGATGGGTATAGCCAATCAAATTAGATCTCATGGTGAGACACTAGAACATAGAAGAATTGTTGAAAATATTTTGAGGAGTTTACTTGCAAGGTTTGAATCCATAGTTGTGGCCATAGAGGAGACAAAAAATATCTCACAATTTTCAATTGATGAGCTCAGTGCATTTCTTATTTCTCATGAGCATATGCTTAGTAGGTCAGAAAGTTCATCATTGGAGCATGCATTCAAGACACAAGCTTCAATCAGCCATGGAAGAGGTAGAGGAAGAACAAATTTCAGAAGTAGAGGAAAAAATTCATACAGAGGTGGAAGAAGTAGCCCATCAAGCTCAAGTGGAAGAGGTAACAACCAATACCCAAGTCACAATGAAACTCAAAATCAGCCTCAAGGCCAAAGGTATGACAAGTCTCAAGTCCAATGTCACTATTGCAAAAAGTATGGGCATTATTCAAATGAATGTAGGAAGAAGCAATATGATTTTAACAAGCAAAATGCAAATTTTACAAAAGAAAATCAAAACAAAAAATCAGAACAAAATACAATGTTTTTGGCTTGCAATGTAGCACAAAAAAATGAAAAAGATGTATGATTTTTAGACTCAGGCTATAGCAACCATATAACAGGAAATTTAGAAATGTTTTTAAGCTTGGATGAAAATATAAAATTTGATGTCACTTTAGGGAATGATGATAAGGTGGAAGTCAAAGAAAAAGGGGACATCAACATCCTAACTAAGAAGGGGGAGAAGAAATATATTTCTGATGTTTATTTTGTTCCTGGTTTAAAGCATAATTTAATGAGTATTGGCCAGCTTGTTCAAAAGGGGTTTAGAGTATCTTTAAAAAATGGAGAGTGCACAATTTTAGATAAATTTCCAAGTAATCAGCTCATTGCCAAGGTTCAAATGACAAACAATAGAATGTTTCCTTTAAAGATTAAGTTGGATTTAAATGTAGATTTTTCTCAAGCATACCCTGTAATGAACTCACAAGAGAGTAAAAGAGAACTTATTGTTGTCACTCAAACAATATTTCAAGCAGAAATAAAAGATGAAAATTGGCTTTGGCATCTAAGATTTGGGCATTTAAATTTTGGAGGCCTAAATTTTCTTCATAGGAAAAGCATGGTGAAAGGATTGTCTTTAATAGAAAAACCAGAAAGAGTATGTGAAGGGTGCATCTTGGGAAAGCAACATAGAGAACCATTTCCAGCAGGTAAGTCAATGAGAGCAAAAACACATTTAGAAATTATTCATTCAGATTTGTGTGGGCCAATGCAAACACCTTCAATTGGTGGAAGATTTTATTTTTTGGCATTCATTGATGATTACTCAAGAAAAACATGGGTTTACTTTCTAAAGCATAAAAGTGAAGTGTTTGAATATTTTTGTCAATTCAAAGCTCTTGCTGAAAAACAGAGTGGTCATTACATCAAAGTATTGAGAACAGATAGAGGTGGTGAGTACATCTCAAATAATTTTCTAAGATTTTGCAAAGACCATGGAATTCACAAGCAATTCACAACTAGATACACAGCTCAACAAAATGGGGTAGCTGAAAGATAAAATGGAACAATCATGGAAATGGCTAGAAGCATGTTAAAAGAAAAGTATTTGTTAAATGAATATTGGGGTGAAGTTGTTTCATGTGCAACTTATATAATAAATAGATGTCCAACAAAAAGTGTTAAGAATGTGATTCTAGAAGAAGCATGGAGTGGAAGAAAACATATTGTGTCTCATATGAGAGTTTTTGGATGTGTGGCATATGCACATGTGCCGGATGACTTAAGAAAAAAGTTAGATAACAAAGGAAGGAAAATGCATATTTGTTGGATATAATGATGAATCAAAGGCTTACAAGTTGTATAATCCAATAACAAAGAAGGTTATAATCAGCAGAGATGTGTAGTTCATAGAAGAGGAAACATGGGATGGAAGTGTAGAAAAAATAGTCAACATAACATCAAGCATACCACAAGAGGAAAATGAAGTTTTTATACCAGCAAATACTCCTTCAAATGTGACTCCTTCCACACCCATTAAGCTCAACAAAGTGGTCCACAAGTGACACCATCATCAAGTGTAAGGTCAACCTCACATATACAATCAAGCACTCCTACAAGTGGATAACAAACACCATCTACAAGTGGCCATCAAGGTGCTGGACCATCAAGTCGACATTCGACCGGTTCTACATCAAGTGACATGTCAAATCCTACATTGGCAAGCTTGAGAAGACAAAAAATCAGAAGTATTAGACACATTTATGAGCAAAATGAAGGTGAGAATAATGTTGATTCAATTTCTCTTTATGCTTTATATTCACAAGTAGATGACCCAATTCATTTTGAAGATGCAATTAAAGATGAAAAATGGGAAAATGGAATGGATGAAGAAATTGATGCAATTGAAAATAATCAAACATGGGAGTTAGTGAGTCTTCTAAAAGGAAAAGATGTCATAGGAGTAAAGTGGGTTTACAAAACTAAGTTGAAAGAAAATGGTGATGTGCAAAAACATAAGGCAAGGCTAGTTGCCAAAGGTTATTCACAACAACATAGAATTGATTACAATGAGACATTTGCTCCCATAGCCCGATTAGACACCATAAGAATGACACTTTCCATTGTAGCTCAAAACAAATAGCCTGTTTATCAAATGGATGTAAAATCAGCATTCCTAAATGGTTATCCTGAGGAAGAAGTATATGTGGAACAACCACCCACATATGAGATTTTGGGTCAAGAAGACAAAGTCTACAAACTGAAAAAGGCATTGTATGGTCTCAAGCAACCTCCAAGAGCTTGGTACAACAAAATTGATTCATATATTTTACAAAATGGTTTTGATAGGTGGAACAGTGAGCTTACGTTGTACATAAAGATGGATGAAAAATGTCAAATTCTAATTGTATGTTTATATGTTGATGATTTGATATTCACGGGTGACTTATCAATTGACTTATTTAAAGAAGCTATGAAAAAAGAATTTAAAATGACTGATTTGGGACTCATGAAATATTTCTTAGGCATTGAGGTTAATCAAAATGAAAATGGAATATTCATCTCTCAAGAAAAGTATGCAAGTGATATTTTGAAAAGATTCAATATGATGAATTGCAAATTAGCACCAACACCAATTGTCACAGGTTTGAAATTGAGTAAAGGTGACAAAGGATATAATGTAAATCTAACCTTGTATAAAAGACTTGTTGGCAGCCTTATATCTAATAGCCACAAGGTGAGACATAATGTTTAGTGTAAGTTTGATTTAAAGGTTCATGGAGACTACAAAAGAATCACACTGGAAAGTAGGGAAAAGAATTTTAAGGTATGTGAGTGGAACAAGAAATTATGGCATTCAATATTCAACTTCAAATGATTTCAAGCTCATAGGTTATACTGATAGTGATTGTGCTGGGAGTATCGATGATAGAAGAAGTACATCTGGTTATATTTTTCATTTTGGCACTGGTATAGTATCATGGGCTTTAAAAAAATAACCAATAGTCACACTTTCATAAGTAGAGTACGTAGTAGCAATAGGGGCATCATGTCAAGCTGTATGGATGAGAAGAGTTTTGAAAGAATTGAAACATGAACAAGAAGATGCAACAAAGATCTATTGTGACAACAACTCAGCCATAGCATTGTCCAAGAATCCAATTTTTCACAAGAGGAGCAAACATATAGATACAAAATATCATTTTATTAGAGAACTAATCAACAATGGAGAAATCTTTTTGGAATTTTGTAAGTTTGAAGATCAATGTGCAGATATCTTTACCAAGGCATTAGGAAAAAAAAGTTTTGTCTTTCAAAGAGATCGTTTAGGCATTATAGATGGAAGTAGTTGTGATTAAGGGGGAGTGTTGGAATTAATCCCAACTACTCTGCCTGTGTTTTTTTCTCCAGCCCACTCTCAAGTGCCAAGTCATTTCTTCCAGCCTGTCTGTTTCCTTTGGTCATTGCAAGCGATATATTTTGATTTAATTTTAATTGCATATCCTTGCCATAGATTTTTTTTGCTGGCTGTTCAATCAATATTTAACTTGTATTTAATATTTATAGGTTTCCCTTATGCTCTGGGCACATTCAATGTATATCTGGGACAACTATTTTTTTAATTTGGTAATGCCTGTTGTTTTCAGGACCAGAATAGAACTCTCTCATATTGGAATATTTTCTGTATGTTATGTTTTGATATATGCAAATATATATTAGATGTCTGTTGTTCTGATTTTTCTGGGAATGCTCTGTTTTCAATTTCTCTACCTCTGCCAATATGTTTGTTTAATTCAATATAGCATATTTATTTTAATAAATCCTTTATATAATTACTCCTCTTACAATATTATAAAGAATATAGTCTAGATAGCGATATATAACTATCTGTCATTAAATGCTGATACTGCTTATTCTTTTATTTTATTTTATTAACCATAAATTGTATGTGTGATTTGTTTGGTATGCGCATAAAAATTTGAAATTGAGACATCCCCAAATATTAAAAGCTGCATACATATGACAGAGAAAATACAAGCTAAATTAGTATTTTGACGTGATGAAAAAAAATAGCGCCACAATTATATTTTAGGGACATTTTTAATTTTTGAATAAACGGGTGCCCACAAGTACAACCATGCTCCATTTGGTCCAGGATGACAAAAAAGAATCTGCCAGTGGCAATGTGCAACGTGTTATATCAAATTTACATAATCATTAGTTATTTGGTATAAAAGAACGTTTCAGGTTGAAATTTTTTATCGGAACAAATTGTAAATTCTTTTATTAAGTATATGATCTACTGTAAACCATAAGTTTGAAATGGAATTCAAATTTTTTCTAATATTGACTAATTTTTCAAATAATTAACCATTGGTCCTCTAATAAAATTCGTTGATCCAATCAGACATAATTTAATTTAAAAAAATCATTTATCAATAAAATTTAGATTATACTTCCATTGAATAATCATAAAATAAATTTCAAACTCTAAAAGCCATTACCTATCATGAAGTAGCTTCCACAATCTCCCTTTCTCTTAGTTTCTTAATTCCTAAATACTACGTCAAAGTTGAATTTAAATAAGAAAATACCCCCCAAAAAAACTCAACTTTTCAAAACATTGTTTTACCAATAATCATTTTTAGAGTAGCCGAGTACCCAACCTGTAGACATATAGCAATCAGAATTCAGTTCTGGGTTTATCAACAACAAATAAAACACCAGGATACAAAAGATGTAAAAATTAATAAGATTGGAAACATGGGCCACATCGAAAGTTTGTAGTCATTCGTTAGCACATCTGGACCTAACAAGATTATACATTCCCATTAAATCGACTTCATCTTCATCATTTAAAAAAATTGTTAAAAAATGATTTAAAAAACCAACCATTATTGGTCATGGGAGGAATCAACTCTCAACAGCAGTATCAACCAAGTTGAAATCTTGAATTAGAAAGAGATCAGTTATGTCTAATTTGATGTCTTTAACAGACTGTTCACAGACATTTTCTCATAACAACATGGAAATCTCTAAAACTTTTCTTTGTTATTTAAACCTTTTATGGCCACGTCAATCCTGTTGTAGGTAAACTATTGGTGAGTACTTTCGTATTCAATTGCTTATACTAGTGCATACCTAAATTTTAAAAAAATTATGAAAAATAAGTTTAGAGATATCATTATTAAAGATTTAATAGTAAGCTAAATTTCTAAAAAATTATTCAAAAACTTTTATAAAACCCTACACATATCCACATATAAAATCTCTATGAACTTTCTCTTGACCTTGATTTTTTGCAATGTCAATTTTACAACTATTTCAACTATTAATTATACAATCTTCAAAAAGCACTTGCCTTGAAATCATTTCAAGGTGGTTTTTTTTTTAAAAAAAACCTAATAATATAGAAACGTCATTGATCATGACAAACTCTATTCTACAACCAAGAACACCCAATAAAGGGCCAAATATTAAAGAAGGGAATAACCTTCATGATTGAGATAGGCGTACGAGAGGTTTTAGAATTTTTCAAGGAAAGATGCTTTTGCAGATGTAAAGCCAATATTTTTTTTTTTTATCAATGAAGGGCCGAAGCTAGGATTTTTATATATATAAATATAAACATAAATTAACAAAGTATCTATCATCAGTTCAAGCCCACTGTTGCAGGGTCTAATGTTCAGAATGAAATCATTTCAACTTTCAACAACAGTAATTGGCTGATACCGATGTTTACTTCTAATTTCTTCAGTACAGAACACCAAGGATAGCCATGAAAACCAGTACAAATCACCGCTTGCAAAAAGATTCTCAAGCTCCAAAACCTACTCCACCAAGTATAAAACATCACTGCAAAGGGTCACTGAGCCCCTCAGATCAGTCGGTAATAACTACAGCACCAAACTAGTTGAAAATCACTGCTAAAGCCATCAATTTTGGTACTTCCTGTCGCGAAAATCCTTTACAAATTTGAACTTGAAATGTAACGGTCATCCTCAGGGTGCCAACAGTCTATCAATGGTCAACATCTGAACTGAGATCTACTTTATATCACCACCCTTAGATCATCATGTTTCGCGGGCTTGGCAACTTTAACTCCGCAACCCCGACATTTCCTTAATGGTTGTTGCATGATCACATAGTTTGAAAATGGATTATACGAACATGAGACACCCCATAAACCTTCACCACCGTTAATTGCCCTTGGGTACCAGACCCACAATGTACATCCACCTCAGCGTTCTCTAGCCAATCGGAAAGGAGACACGTCGGCAAGACCCGACACACGGACCCACACCGTAGTTCATAGCTTTGTCGTGAGGTCTGGTGGTTAGTCACATGTTCACAAAGCTTGAAATAGAGCTATGAGAACATGCGACAAACCGCCAACGTGTTGCCACAGGCTAACTAAAAACTGCCATGTTACCGCCACATCTCTATGCTGCGTCAAATAGAACTCTACCACCTCAGCATCCATTTGACAGGGCATCCACAGTACTTCCATCACCAATGGGCCCAAGAAAAGGTGTCAATCAGTTGCATGATTGCATGTCAGAAAACTTTGACATGCGATCATGCCACAGCCAACCATAGGATGCCACATAACAACCAACGGGACCACTACCCTCCCCACCAATGGGGCCCAGCACAAGAAGTAACTGGTCGCATGGTCACATGTTAGAAAACTCTAACATGCAATCATGCGACAACCAATCATTTTAAAATCCTTGAAGAATCGAGTCCACCATCCGATTGCACTTGCGCAGTTAGGACTAACAAACAAGGAGTGTCGGCAAAAGGGAAGAAATGGGAGGTCGAAAACATCTTGAGTTTTCGGTGAAGGATCGAAAACATCTAGGGATTTCGGTGCCAGAAGATAAGTGCGCAAACACAGAAAGGCACAAGGTTGAAAACAACCAGGGTATTCATGCAAACCAAACAAAAAACATCGTAGGTTTTTGACACTTTGGTAGATTCTGAGACTATTTCCTGCATACCATAAAACTTTAATAACTCTCTGGGTTTTATGAATTAGGAGATGCGATCTGAACTAGAGCAAGGTGACATCATGAACAATGCAGGGCAAAGGGCACACACCATGAATCATTATGGATTTTCATCGCAAGTCAAAACTGTGATTGCAGGCATGGAAAGACAACATTACAAAATCTTTGCAGGGAATAGGCCATTTTCATAGGATTTTTGCAATGACAGGAAAATGGACCAACAATGGCTCTTTTTGGGGATGCATACCTCCTGCAAGCATGCCAAGAATTCAGATCTCTGGGACCCATGATGCATATCCATCTCAGCGCTTGTTGGTCACTCAGAAAGGGACACGTTGACAAGTCCCGACACACGGACCCACCTTTAATTCCACAATAGCATCTTTCAACAGTTGTCGCATGATTGCATAGCTAGGAAAAGGTCTATGCGAACATGCGACACATCGTAGCCCTTTACCACCATTAACCGCCACCGCATAAAGTTACCATAAAGGGCTTGTCACATAATCGCAAAACTCAAAATTGGCTCATGCAAACATGCGACAAGCCTCCAGCACTCACCACAAACCTTAGTGCCCACTTTATCCGTGAACTGGCGAGAACTTTGACTGGGCTCGCATCCGGAAGATCGACGATCATCGTATCTTTGCGTAGACCTCCAAGAGTCTACCAGAACATGCACCCACTGTCAGATCATCCACGTTGTGACCCCACTGAAAAGTCTGGGCCCATAGATGTGTCAACATTCCCTTTCCAGCTCAGCCAATCACAACTTGACACCTTGGTGATGAATCATCACGCGATCCCACTGCAGACAAACCATCGGCATCTAATCAAATGGTGGGCACATGATCGCATGGGGAGAGAATATTATATGCAATCACACGCCGATCGTCGATAAAAATCTCTAACACAAGCCCCGCTGACAACACTCCACCTCATATTTTCCTTATCAAATGGTGGGCGCATGATCGCATGGGTTGAGAATATTCCATGTGATCACACGCCAACTGTCGATCAAAATCTCTAACACAAGCCTTACTGATAACACTCCACCTCTGTATTTCTTTCAGCCAATAGGGGAGTGCCATTTGTACATACGTGTCACCATGGACCCACAGTTTGAAACCCTACACTGTAAAGAAGAATCAACGGCCAGTGTGATTTCTCATAGCTCTGACAAATCCCTTGCACTTTAGCGACCACCATTGATGCTCTGGCATGTCAGGACCGTCTGACTCATCCGGAAACCATGTCCCACCATTGAGATTCAGCAACAAAGGAAAACTCATGGTCACTAGATAGACTTTCTTCATTCCCCAACCTAGCGACGACTAACATGACAAAGAATTGGGCCCCACACCATCGTAGCAGTGCACATAGGAAATGCTGGTGTCAAAGATTTAACTGCACAAAGGCAAATGACTGAAAACAACCAAGGTTTTTGATGCCAGAAGATAACTCATGTCCAGACGCCATCACTTTTCGATGGACAATAGGTATTTGCTCCTCTTGTCCTAATCCTACTCCTCATTTAATGCTCTAAACTCCTACATGCGCTATGCGCTATGAGAGAAGACACCCGTCTTATCACCACAAGGAGCCATTCTGTCAACTTCTAAGGCAAAAATATATCAAGACCTGATTTGACCATTTTGATTTAGTGGTTAGATTCAATGAGCTCCGTTGAAACTCTGCTGATGTCGGATAGAATTTTCAAATTTATTCCTCTAGCTGCCAGGTCAGCCAGCTCATCCGCTTCAGTGTTTCCTTCTCTAAAAGTATGGTTAATGGTTTTCGATTCAAAATTATCCATTAACTGTAAGATTACCTCTAAAACTACCATAAGACGCCAATTTGGGGTTGATCTGACTTTGATTGCATTGATGGTAATCAACAAGTCTCCCTCAATTTCAAGCTTTGAGATCCCTACTTCCTGAGCTAGTATTAGTCCAGACAATAGTGCTTTAAATTCTGCCATATTGTTGGTATCTTTAGGTAATGGTATGGCTTGTTTGGCAATCACATTCCTAGTTGTAGAGCGTATGATGCATCCCACTCCTAAGGGGCTTGGGTTACCTTTAGAAGCTCCATCAAAATTTAATTTGTACCATCATTCCTTTCTTTCCAAATCTCCCAAATTAGAATTGATAGAGAGATCACGCATAGATTACTGAATAAAATTCCTCCCATGATTCGTGGCCATGATATCAAAAGTTGGAGTAAATTATTTGGTGAGGCTGATGACCATCCTAATCTTGAATAAAGCCAGTACCAACAATCTTTAGCAAAGGGACATGATAATAATAGATGATTTACGTCCTCTTCATTCTTAAAACACATAATGCATCTGGATGGACCCTGATATCCCATTTTAATAAATTTATCTGTAGTTAAAATTCTACCCTCGGATGCCGCCCACATAAATAATCCAGCTTTTGGGAGTCCAACCTTGTTCCAACATAATTGTGCTGGGATCTCTTCTATTTTAGATGTGGATGATTTGGCTATAAGATTGTAACCCTCTTTGACATTGTAGGATCCTAATTTTGCCCTATTCCAAATGATTTCATCTTTTCCTTGTTTGAGAAGAAAAGGCCTATCTTTGATCAATGTTTTGAGTTTATCTACCTCTCTTGTATCTAATTGAAGTGATGAGAAGTCTTTCCACTCCCAAGAACCATCTATAGCAGCAGAGGATGAAGCAATGATATAGTCACTAAGATATGGTCCCCAGGATGAAGTACAAATATGACTGATCTGATTGGGGCCTAACTATGAATTGATGGTTGGACGCCCACCCCAAGAGTCTTCCTAGAATCTTGCTTCCTTTCCATCTTTGATATTCCAAGATATGTTATTGTTAATAATATGTCTTGACTTAGCTATGAAGTTCCAAATTCTCGAGCCTTTTGGGAACTCTTTAATTCTGACTATATCTTCCTTATTAAAGTTGCCTAAATATTTAGCTCTGAGAATTCTAATCCATTTGAAATCTTGATTATTCACTATTTTCCAATAAAGCTTTGCACCTAGAGCTTGGTTCTTCCATAATTGTTTTTTAATGCCAGTGCCACTAGAAGATTTCAATTTACATATTTTATCCCATGAGATTAATGCAAATTTCCTCTTAGTGTCTGTACCCTGCCAAAAGAATTTCCTAAGTTTCTTCACCATATCCATATATCCCTTTGTGGTAAGTGAAAGGCAAGACATTAGGTATATTGGTATTGTTGATAATGTTGATTTGATCATGACTAATCTCCCGGCCCAAGATAGCCATTTGGTTTTCCAATTATCCATCTTCCTGTCCATCTTTTCATTGAGAGGTTTCCAAACTGATGCTGTTCTGAGGGATTTGTCAATCGGGATGCCCAGGTATGGACATGGGAGAGAGCCTGATTTACATTCTAGAATTTTTACAATTTTTTGTTGGATTTTCTTTTTTGTGTGAAAGAAGAAGATCACTGATTTCTCTTTATTGACTAGTTGCCTTGAAGCTTGTCCATAGTGATCTAGTATCTTGGAAATCTGCTTAGCTTCCTGGATACGAATACCTCTCTCCACAAAGTCTGTAGTGGAATACATCTCCCACATTAAGTACCCATAAAGTCAATACATTCAAAATTAAAAGATTTCGATGAAAATCATCTAACCTATGTGCTGACAATGTATAATTTTAGCTGTCCAATTTGTAGGTGGATATCAAAATGATCATTAAAATACAGGATATTATAAAGAAAATAATCTATACAGACACATATATAACTTTCCGTCATTAAATGCTGATACTAGTTATTTTTTACTTTATTACCCATAAACTGTGTGTGATTTATTTGGCATAAGATTTTGGAATTGAGATGTCCCCAAATATTAAAAGCTACATAGATAAGAGCGACAAAATACAGGCTTATTTAAAATTTTGAAGAGATAGAGAAAAACAATCCCACAAGAAGAGTACACGGTATTAAAACTTCAAGTCTGCAAGGGGTTTGTATCGGCACCGAGCGTGAATTCGCAAATTGGGATTTTTCTTCACTTGACTCCACCTCCTTCCATTAACAGAAATAAACACGTCCGACTTCTCTTTGCATTCTCCTCTCCTTGTCACCAAACTGATCCCATTAGACGCCGAAATCCTTTGTAGCTTGTTGGAGATAAACTTATTCGACCCACTCTTACCAGATTCTATTCCCACCATCTATGTGATACTGCAGTTACACCATTCACACGAAAAATGCTCTAAATCTATTTTTGGATACAAACTACTGCAATACCTGCATTACAAGCATTACAAAAATTGGTTTTAAAACATTAAAAATCAACAATTCTGTGCATGCGGTAATGAACTGTGAAACTTGAGCTTAGTAAGAGCTGAAAATGACTGTAATCGTCTAAAATTAAATGAAATATTTTGATAGAAGGAAGGAAAAGAATAATAATTACGTGTGCTGATATCTGAATAAACAGGAAGGGCATTTGAAGAGCCGCTCCTTCAAATCCACATCGCCACACATGCTGCAGTCAATGGAAACAATCTTCGATTCACAACTTTTCCCGGTCATTTCATTAGACTTTGGCAACAGAGTTCTCATTCATTATAAAACTCTTTCTACTACTTTGTAACGTCTGTGGAATCAGCAGTCTGGAAGGTGTGAAATTAAGAGCAATATTACATTCAATCATTCAATCAAATTTCCCTGTTCCTTGTTGATGGCGAAACAGATAAGTTGTACTTGCAGATTTGTGGTGTTCAAGTTATCTATTGTCCATGACTTTGGTACACGAAAGGATACGTTTTGTCGTCAGTGTCTCCCATGATGTCCTTTTCTGAGACTAAAATTGCTCCCCATGCTGTCCTTTCTTTTCTTCATCATCAATTATATGTAGAGACATTTTTCATTTGCAAATAAACTGGTGTCCACAAGTACAACTGTTCTCAATGTGGTCCAGGAAAAAATTAAAAAATCTATCGTGGGAGACATACAACCAGTAAATTTTTAATTGTTTTATGTCAAACTACGCCGTGTGGAAAAATAGGGACGCAGTTATGTTCCAGATAGAATGTACTATTGATCAAATTTGATAAATCTGAAAACACAACAGATTTTTGTGAAATTTTCAGCATCTGTTCTTCATGATCTACATGTTTTGAATCAAAAACATCCAAATTTTTTTTAAAAAAAATCACTACATTTTCACATATTTGAAATTTTTTTTTTTGTTTTAGATGTATTTTGTCGAGAGCATAACTACGGCCAAAAAATACAGTCATTGTTTGTCACGTCTTCCCATTCTTCTTTCTTCTCTTCTTCAATTTAAAGCAATGAAAAACAATACTGATATTGCTTTGATACTGCTAAAACCCTCTTCAGCAAATCGATTGAGGGATGCATGAGATAAAAATGAAAAGTAAAACAACAATGAAAAGATGACAAAGGAAAAGGGGAATCTTAGAGTGTTCCAAGTAAGGCAAGCCAAATTTGAAAATCCTCCTAGTGTTTTTTTTTTTTTTCCTTTAGTCTTTTCTAGTAATCGCTCCACTTCACTGCATTCACTACGAAATCATTTGCAGCTTTGTTAAGCGAAAGATAAATCTGATTCAATCTTATTATGTCTTCTTCCTTGTCGTGTACTCAAAGTAAAAGTACTTTCATGTAGCTATAGATACAGAGACCATTGTAAACTTTTTTGTGCGTGGGAGAGGGAGATCAATCAATAAAAACTCAATTCCTCTCAACAACATAATTGTACTATTTTAATACTCTATTTTTCTAGGGCCTGGTATTAGAGCTAGGTTTTCTATTTTCTTCTTATACAATTCTTGATTGTCATCAATGGCTTCTTTTTGTGCTTTAGTTTCCAATCTGTGGATTCCTTCATTTATAGGCAAGAATTATGAATAGTGGTTATTGATCATGAAAGCCATGTTTAGATCACAAGATGTATGGAAAATTGTAGAGAATGGTTATACAAAACTTCTAGATGCATTAAAATACAATTTATTTATATGAGTTGAAAAAGAGAATTTGATAAAGTAGAGAAAGAAAGATGGAAAAGACCTCTTCTACATTCATTAGGCAAAGCATAAGAGCATAGTCCCAAGAGTAGTGGTAGTAAAGCAAGAAAAAGACACTATGGGACACCTTGTAGGTGCCTTACAAAGGTATGGACAAAGGTAAAACTACAAAATTATAATTTTTTAGAAGGGACTTTGAAACTTTTCAATGAAAGAGCCAGATTTTGTAAATACTTCTTAATTTTGTTGTTGGTTTGGTCAATCAAATTAAATCCCATAAAGAGGCAAACGATAGGGAGGTCATAGAAAAAGTTCTTCAAAGCCTTCCTTCAAAATTTGGTCCTCTTGTCACAGTCGTAGAGGAAACAAAAGATTTGAGTCAATTTAATAGTGACGACTTGCATACTTCTATAGAATAAATCACAAGTATAAGCTAAATACGTCACATATCTCTTTATAAAATGCATTTTTGTCTCAATCTTTTATAAACTATAGTAGAGGAAGGAATAAGTTCAATCGTATAAGGAGTTCCCCTAGAGGAGAACATAACAATAGTCCTACAGATATTACTCAAAGAATTCAAACTCAGAATTGTAGCTACTCAAGTGGACACAATTTTGATAAATCCAAAGTTCAATGTCATTAGTATAAGGAATTTGAACATTATACAAATGAGTGTACAAAGAAACAAAATCACCATGATTTAAAAAATAAATAGTTTTCCCTAAACCTTGTGGAGTGAGCGAGAAAGGGAGTGATTTTAAACAATCCAAGGAGATGTTGAAGAGTATGGAGATGACGATTATGACTACATTTGGGTTATTTATTTGACTAGAGGTTGTAGTAGTGTTGAAGGCCTTATGGTTCCTTTCACTCTAAAATATTTTTGAGCTCTAGTTCTAGGGTTTCTTTGGTTGGAGTGGGTGTCTTTTTTATTGACTTGAAGCTTCGTCTTGTGCCTACTTGAGATGGGGTCCTGAAGAAGCTGTGTTACGTGCTCGCCTTATTTCCTCAAGGCAACTAGGTTCATCCTTTTGGTGTTGTAGGTTTTGTCTCTATCATTGTTGGTGATGTTTACAGTGGACCTTTTGAGGTCATTGATGTTGGGGTTTGGGTTGTGGCTTGTGTGTTGCATCTAATTTCCACTACCACATTGATGTAGTGCCAAGGTGGGAGAATCCCCAAAGGAGATGTCCAACCTCACAACTAAGAGTATACAAGAAACAATACCACACAAAAGAGAGAGAATTCTCGATCCAATGTATTATGAAAAGAGATCAACAAAATACATGTCGGGTTGTAAGGCCTTCTTGGTTACAACCAATACAAGGAAGTAAATTTAAGATCTAAACCTAAATCTATCCCAATTAATCTAGCTCCCAACTCCTTCCACACAACTCCACTGCATAAACAAGAAGTATTACCCAACTTAAATACAAGATTACCAACCAAAGGTTGAAACTTATTTGATCACAAACCCCAAGATAAATAAAAAGGTTTACAAATATATAGATCAAGACCCAAGTACATAAGAACATCCACCAATGAATATAATAGGATGCGTGATCATACAAGGAAGTTGGCCATGAACATAAGAATGTCGACAAATCTATCATGAGAAACTGCAACCTAAGAATCTTCTCCACAAACCAAATCTCACCACCTTAACCATTAGAATAGGCACCCAAAATAGGACTAGGCCTGAAATATGAAACATTAATCACATAAGAAACATAAGGATGCATGATCCAAGATATAGGTCTACATAAGGATGCATGATCCAAAAATTATGCATTAAAAAACCACCCAAGGCCAGCCTTTTGAGTATAATTTTCTCTCAAAAAGGATTATTCAAAACAACTGATTTTATGTTATTTTTCAAGAAGCTCAACCCTTTGATTCTCTGGAAATTCTAGCACAAGATAAGGAGGTTATTGGCATGGGAGGCAATACTTTATGCATTGAACTAGATAAGATTGATGAGGCTTTCACCTCTAACCCTCTGGTGACCCACTACTGTAAAGAGAGCGGTATCTAGGGTTTCATGGAGTGCATGAAGGGAGGATACGATGGGCAAATATCCAAGCAGTTCATCTCATCCTGGAACAATAGGAAAGTTTCTATTCGGGGAATCCACTTCCAGATTAATGAGGAGGTCATTTCTAAGGCGATGGGGCTTTCTTTGGAAGGAAGAAAGTATAAAAAAACTAGCAGGATGCCAGACCCTACCAGCCTTAGCCAATTCTTCAGAGCGGGGGAGAAACCTGTGAAGAAGTCTAGGGGTTTCAACCGTGAGGATTTTTTGGAATTTTGGCCCAAGTTGTACCTCATTGTGATGAAGTATTTCACCCTGGAAGGTAAATTTATGGTGTTCTACTATTACCATTACCTTTTCTCAATCACATTAGAAATAGGGACCTCATATCCATTCCCTTTTACCTCCTTCATTCCATTGAAAGAAATATCTTGGGTATTAGGGAAAACCCTAAAAAAATTACCCCTATTCTCCATCAGGGTCTCCTCCTCTATCTCTATCACTTCCATAAGGCTATCGTCCCTCCGCCCCAACCTCCCCCAATTATCCAAGAGGTCATCCAGGAGGATTCCCCTTCAAAAATTGACAATCCCACTCATTCCACCTCCCTCTCTATCCGTGAAATCCAGGAGACAGATCTTGTCCCTAAAGATGATAAAAGCCGCAAAACATGTATGAAAAACCCTTTCAAAATGGGGGAGGAGCTTGAGGAATCACATTTCTATGAATCCTTAGATACTAAAGATTTGAAGGAGTCTGATACTACCCCTGAGATTGGAAGCATAATTCAGGTAGTGTTCCTGGGAAGCAATTTGTGGAAATCAGATGATATCTCCTAATTGGGATAGAATCTAAGCATGGAAATTTGTACAAATGATGAATACATGATGATTTCTACATGGATGTGACAGCAAGGTCAGAGGTCGCACAAGTCAAGAATTATCTTAATTGGAATCTAACAATTTTATGTAATTGTAGAAGATTATGTAACATGTGGAAGAATTTATTTTGTAATTTGTATGCTTACTTATTTGTAATTATTTGAGTGTGGTATAAAAGAAGGATTATTTTCCTTATTGTAATGTAACAACTATGTGAAATTGAATTGTGAAATTAAGCAATACTTGTTGTAAGAGGATATGTGAAGTATAGAGATCTGGTATTGAGATATGATGAAGGAGTTGGTGAGCCTTGGCACAGTCATAGGAGAAGTGATAAGTTGTTGAGATCATTAATAGTTTGGTATTATTCTATTGAGTAATACATAGATTAGTTGGATAATGTGTTCAATGATCTTTCCCTTGAAGCTATTTGGATAGTGGATCCTTTTGTCTTCCGTAACTCCTAATAGGTTTAGAATCTTTTAACTGGGATTCAAAGTCTCCTCACAGAGGTTCATATGTACTGAATGCATATCTTTTGTTATTGTTTTATTGTGTATGTATATATTTCTATGGTTCTTGATTACTTTTCCTACATGGTTGAAATCTATTAAAGATGATACAATTTGTATTTATCTGATAACTGATTCACCCCCCGCTCTTAATTATCTTGGTGGACTTTACTTTCTAACAATTGGTATCAGAGCAGTAGGTCTTTGAAGAGGAAATTTAACAACTTAAGGAGATCCATGGTGAATCATTTCAGAAAAGAAAACCCTAAGTTTGATGGAGTAAACTTTGACAGCTGGAAAGAAAAGATTAAGACACATTTGCTTTGTTTAGGACTAGGATATTGGTTAATGATAAAGAACAAGAAGACAATCATTGATGAAGATAGAATTGAAGAATTTAATAATGAAGAGAGAGATCTATTCATGTGTAACATACTTTCCAGAGAAGCACTCTTGTCACCTCTTCCAAAAAATGAGTACAGTCATGTAAAATATCTAAAGACATCTCATGAAATTTGGTTACCTTTACAATATACTTTTGAAGGTGATTAAAATGAAAGCAAAGTCAGATTACATAATTGGATATGTGCATTTGAAGATATATGAATGATGAGAGATGAATCTATTAGAAGCTATATTGGTAGGATTTCAGAAATTGTTGCAGGTATAAAATCTTGTGACAGAATCAAGATAGAGAATGAAGTGATATGGAAAATTCTAAGAACATTAACTCTTGCATTTAAGAAGACAATACAAATGATTGAGAAAGTTATACCTTGTACTGAGAACTTCATGAGAGAAACTCTTCTTGGAAGACTAGAAGCAACAGAGATGAACTTGAGACAATAATGAGATCTACCTAGAATGGAGACAACATTCAATGCACTTAGTATTCATCCTACTTTGTCAAGAACCATTAGTGTCAGAAGAGACTATGCTAGTGGTAGTAGATTTAAGAATGAAGAAGATAGAAATATTGAGGAAGGAATTTCCTTGCTTGTGAAAAGAGAACAAGATGGTAAGAAATTTTTTAAATGTTGGACTTCTCAAGAATATGGTCATTTTGCATCTATATTTCCTAAGAGGGTAAAGAAGTATAGAAATAACTTTAAACTAGAAGATCTAAATAATGTTATAATGCTAATGATGAATAATTTGAAGCTAGTATGGAAAAATCTCTAAGTGAAAGTGATAATGAGAATGATGATATAGGATTTGTAGCAATAAAAGAAGAAAATCATGAAACAACAGTTAAAGAAGAAAAAGATTTAGTTTCTCAAGAAGAAAAGAGATCTGATTAGATTATAGATAGTGGTTCTTCACATCATATGACTGGAGACATGAAGAAAATCATAAAGTTTGACAATTATGATGGAGGAATTATTAGAGTTGAAAATAATGCATCTTGTTTGATAAAAGGAATATGATCTATTACTCTTGATGGAAAGACTAACATTGATGATGTTTACTTTGTGGATGGATTGAAACATAACCTTTTGAGTGTTGGACAACTAGTTGATAAGGGATATCAAGTTTGGTTTACTGAGAAAACTTGTGTAATCAAAGACAAGGATGGTAATTTGATTGGAACTAGATCAAGAACCAGAGGTAATTTATTTGAGTTGAATCCTACTAAGATGACATATTTGATTACTAAGATTGATGCCAATTGGTTATGGCACAAAATTTTTTGTCATATAAACTTTGATAACATTGTGAAAGTGAGTACTACACTTGTAGTAAGAGATTTGCGTAAAATTAGGAAGCCTACTAACATGATTTGCAAGGAATGTGTTATGGCTAAACATAAGAGAAGCTCATTTCCTAGCAAGAAGTTTACAACAACAGAGAAGTTGGAAATTGTTCATACAGACTTGAGCGTTCCCACAAGGTCTAGAGGATTCTATGTTGAAAGGTATTTTATGTTTCTTGTTGATGATTTTACAAGAATTATGTGGGTTGTATTTCCTAAAGAAAAGTCTGAGGCATTTGATAAGTTTAGAGTAATTAAGAACAAAGTTGAGAATAAATCTGGAATGAAAATTAAATGTTTGAGATCAGATAGAGGTGGGGAATTTATTTCAAAATAATTTAACATTTTTTGTGAAGTGAATGGCATTAAGAGATAGTTTTCAGCCCCTAGAACACCTGAACAAAATGGTATTGCAGAAAGAAGAAATAAGTTAGTAAATAAAGAAGCAAGAGCCATACTATTTAAAAATGACTTGGTGAAGATATTCTGGAGAGGAGTATGTGCAAGATCATGAGGGGCCAAACTATTCCCTTAAGTGGCAATGAAAAATCAGCAAATCAGGGTTAGTCAACTTGACGTGAAAATTTCAACTAGCTATCAACCTAATATCAAAAAGTTGTATGAATGGAATCTATAGAAAATTGAATGTAGTTTCTAAACTACTAGGCCTTTTTTGAAAAAAAGTTAGTATGATTGGTGAAAAGTATAGATTTCAATGCAGCAGTACAAAAATTTTTGAAAAAAAAGAAGAAGTAGGTGTATGTCTAACCACCTTAATCATAATCAAATGATAATATTATATTATAAGATTTTATATATAAGTAGTAGATTCATGCCCGGATGTGACACATATTTTTTTGTAATTTTATTCCAAAAAAATAATTAATTATGAATTTTCTGCTACAACATTTTTAGAATTAAAAAACTCTTGTGTCTGACCACCTTAACTCATTCAAAACTTTTAAAAAAAAATTTTAAAATTTTTTTCTTATAGTAGGCGAAGCATAGAATGTGACACATTTTTTTGATTTCAAAAATGTTATACCATTTGAAAGTTATAATTATTTTTCAATCAGTATATAAATCAACACTTTAGAGGTAACTCAATTAGAAAATAACTAATAATTACTTACCAAATTCAAAATTTGATTGCAATTATATCGATAGAAAGCTAATAATCTCCTTAAGATACCATTTTTGTTTCATCAAATTCGGGTAGCTACATGGTCAAGGTCTGGAACTCAGAGAAACATGGGAAAAACACATTTTTGAGATATTTCAATAGTTGACCATGTAGGTTTGGTACACAAACCAATACCGAGCCTAATTGAGTACCCAATATTTTCATGTACCTGATATTTTTGGGTACCCGAAAATACCGGCAGAATTTTGATTCTTAACTTTTC